>BSBK01005204.1:0-45000 GCA_027943335.1 Chamaecyparis obtusa
GAAGTGCCCAAAACCTCTTCTTGAGCACCATCCAAATTTTTGCCTATTTTCATCAGAATTTTTTCAAGGTACACAAGATTCAAAATCTAAATCTTTTTTTCTCTTCTCTTGATAAAGCATATCATTCTAGGCTTAGGGGTTTGATATTTGGATTGTGGGGGGTGTTATTTTCTTGTTTATAATCAGTTAAACTAGATATTTATCAAAACAAAAACCCCTTCTAAAAAATATGGCTGAGACCTCTTCTTGTATAGAACTTCTAACCTCACATAATTATCACACATGGAAAACCCTGATGACACAACTTCTTCATTCAAAAGGGCTCTGGTCTTGTCTAGATGCAGTGCAGCCAATATTACAGAGGCCCTTTGAGATCATGTAGCATCAGAACAAGATGGATGAGGCTATGGGGTTGATTTCTTTATAGGTATCAAACAGCTTGATGGGTGCAATACCCCTCTAGCTATGTGGACCAAGCTAAACACCTTGTTTGGTATAATGAATGAGTTCAGAGCACTTCAAATTGAGGCAGAGCTTACCTCTCTTGTACCTAATTATTTTCCCTCTATTGAGGACTTTATGATGAAGTTCAAATAGCAAAGACCTTTGTTACACAAATGTGGAAAGAAAAAGACTGATAAAGAGTGCATTTATCTGATTTTGTCTAGCTTAGGTGGAAACTTTCAGATCTTCTTTTCTACCTTTCATTCTACCATGGACACTTTGGGACTTACATTCACCATGCCCACTTTTGAGGTGTTATGTGATTGTTTGACTAGAGATAAGGCCAAACTTACTCAATGGACTCTCTAACAGGATCAAAGACACAAGCATTGGTTGCCCAACCATCCAACAAAAAGAAAAAGAAGAAGCCGAAGCAGAAATCAAATTCATCTTCTCAGCACTCTACTAGCCCACCGTCCTTCTTCTAAGAAGGAGAAATAGAAGACTGAGAAACCTAAATGTTCCTATTATCAAAAGGGACCTCATGATGAGTCACATTGTTTTTCAAAGAGATTTGATGGGCTATGAGAAATAGATACAGATTTGCAAGCTCTTCTTCAGAGGAGCACTATTTCCTCTCCATCCCTCTTCTACCTCATAGGGGTTCACTTTTCAGTCTTCTTCCACATCTTTGACATCTGGATAGGATTCTTGGATACGGTCATGCATTACAGGCATCCATTGCATCCCCTTCACAGGTCCTTTGGATACTGGATTTAGGTGTTTCTCACCATATGAAATCTTCTCAAGGTGTCTTCTCTACTGTTGAGTCTTCTCCCATTCCTCATATTCTCATGGAGAATAACACTATCCTGACAGGTCTATGGGAAGGTTCAGTAGGCATTGAGGATCACACATTCAATGATGTATTGTATGTTCTATCTCTATCTGTAAAATCTTCTCTTGATTTATCATATTACACACAGTGGATCAGGAAAGATAGTTGAGTTCACTGGAGATTCAGTCTTCATTCAAGATAGTGTGACAAGAGGCATTGTTGCTAAAGGGACAACTGATCATTCCACCTATCTCTACACCTTCTCACACTTTGGTCCACCATTCTCCATTTTTGAAGCACAACTCTCCTCTTTCACGAGAGCATCATGTGGTGCAGTCAAGTCGCTTGAACTTTGTATTGTTCCCGAGATCACTACTATGACTACCACACCACATCCTATTGAGGTCTTCTCTCTTTAGCAGGATTCTTCTTTAGCATTGGCTGACCCTCTAGCTCCATTCATCGACCCATCAGGTGAACTTGTTGAGGATTCTACAGAGGAAATTCATCTCCTCTTTCATGACAGTGTTAACACACCTATCACACCACCTACATTAGGGATTCCCTTTTAGGATCCTTGTGTTTACTCCTTTGAGCATCAGCTCATCTTTCCAATGACACCTCATCTTTTGAGGTTACCCTCTTTAGTATCCACTGACTGTCACTCCTCTACATTGGAGTCATAGTGGTTTGTTCATTGATCTAGGGGTTCTTTCATTCTTGGGGGGCATTGGAGCCTTAATCCTCTCTCACAGGGGGGTGTTGGCAGCACACATTATACTTATGGCTTGAGAGAGTCTCTTGAAGTCATTTTTTTCTTTTGTTTTCCTTTATATCTCTTTTTGGAGTAGGGTTTTTTTCACACTAGGTTTTCTCTATTTCTCCATTTTACAGAGATTTGGTTGTGTTGGGTACCTCATCAAGCCATGTTGTCGGGACCCATTTTTATGCTTTTAGCACTGTAGTTTCCTTTGCTTTCTTCTTTCATTGTTTGTAGCTCATCTTAAGGGGGGGTATTAGAGTAAAGTATTAATTATATTAATTAACTTCACTCCTTTCTTAAGATGTCAACACTTTTATTTTTAGTTGTTTATATTTAAACACACATGCACTAGTTGATTTAAAATTATGCACTTGTTTTAAATATAGACTTCCATGCATTAGTCTTGTAATAATTTAACTAATTATTACATGCACTAGGGTTTTCCTTTCAAGGATTTCTATCTCCTTTATTAGGATGATCCATTGTACATTCGATTTATTCATTATTTGAGGATATTTTCTTCTTCATATTTTTCAGTCCAGCCCTTGCCCTTTTCTTGTCTCTACTTCCTTGTAACAGCTTTTTGTATGCAAGTGATCTTCGGGTTTTTTGGATTTGTATTGGGGTAAGTGCAAAAAGATTGGGGACCAAAAAGGGGGTATAAGATGCCACTTTTTTCTTGAAATCAGAAAACCCTGAACTTCAACAAGAGATTGAAGATAGTTAGACTCAAAATTTTAAGATGCGACAAAAACAAGAGTTGTAATACTCTAAATCTAGTTCCTAAACTACTAACTTATTTTGAAAATGGTGCAGATTAAGGCCCTCAAAAAGGGGGGAGCACAAAAAGTGGTGCTATTTTTTGACCAAAAACATAACATAGCATATGGTGTGCTCCTCCTAAAATGTTAACTTTTTTTTTGAATTTTTTTAAATCGCTCCAGTGAGAAGTTAGCAAACACTAAGTAGTTTATCTTAGATTTTTTTGGTAATTTTTTGATGAACGTATAATTTTTTATGAATTTACGAAGTGCACACATCCTAAAAACATGAAATTTTTGTGTGCTCCGCCTAGAAATTATTTAAAACTAACCAAAAATTATTATTATTATTTTTTTAAAAGTGTGTAGAAGGGACTCCAGCTTCTAAAAATGTAACTTGTTGCAAAATTCAATGAACGAGCCAAAATCTATGCCCAAAATACTGTATGTTGGTTTTTTTTAAAAAAATGGACATTCACACAAAAGAAATTAGAGTTTAAAAAATTAGCATAATTAGAATTCAAAATAAATTATATGCTTAGATAGCTAACAAAGAGATCTACAATATCATGTCATCTGATTTTTACATTCTTGAGACATGAGTAAACCTGACGAGGAGCACACAAAAAATGATGTCATTTTTTTGTATGTCTACTGGAAAACACGTCTCGGGCCTATTTCAATCATCCAAGCCTTTGGGTTGGATCTCCAAGGAAAATCTAAGCCTTAGGATTGGTAAATTCAAATGCTTT
The DNA here is from genome assembly GCA_027943335.1 of Chamaecyparis obtusa. NCBI lineage: Eukaryota > Viridiplantae > Streptophyta > Pinopsida > Cupressales > Cupressaceae > Chamaecyparis > Chamaecyparis obtusa. Next base: position 3,559 of record BSBK01005204.1, read on the forward strand.
ACAGAGAGCACATGCCCTATAGCATGCACGCCCTGCGCCCTATAGGGCATGCGCAATATGTAAGACAGATTTATGTAGTGATGAGGAAGAGAGAGAGACAGAGAGAGAGAGAGAGAGAGAGAGAGAGAGAGGTTATACAAATATAACATTTAAGTATAAGTTTGATTTATTTAATTTCTTATACTTTAAGTTATATTTGTATAAATCATAAAATATAATGCTTCCAAGATGTTTTGGATAGGTTCCAGCTTCATAGGAGTTAACCTCTAGATTCTAGATTCAAAAATTTCTATACTTAGCCAAATTTCAGGATTCAGCAAGCCTTTAGCAGGGTTACCTCCAACAATCCATCATGGATTTCTAAGGTCAAATTGAAGCTGGCAAAAGGAATCCCAAAGGGTTTTAACTCATTTTATCACAAATCACTTTTTTTTGACCCCATCTCTATGACAGACTTATCTAAGCTCTCACCCAAATCTCTCTCTCTCTCTCTCTCTCTCTCTCTCTCTCTCTCTCTCTCTCTCACACACACATACAGAGAGAGAGGGAGAGAGAGAGAGAGAAGGGAGAGAGAGAGAGAGAGAGAGAGAGAGGAGAGAGAGAGAGAGAGAGAGAGCTAAGCTAAGTCTTTCATAGAGATGGGGTCAAAACCAAGCGATTTGTGATAAAAATGAGTTAAAACTCTTTGGGAATCCTTTTTCTATCTTTAGTTTGACCTTAGAAATCCATGATGGATTGTGGGAGGTAACTCTGCTAAAGGCTTGCTGAATCTTAAAATTTGGTTAAGTCTAAAATTTTTCAAATCTAGAATCTGCATCTTAACTCCTATGAAGGTGGAACCTATCCCAAACATCTTGGAAGTATTATATTTTATAATTTATACAAATATAAGTTAAAGTATAAGAAATAAAATAAATGTTATATTTGTATAAATTACCCTCTCTCTCTCTCTCTCTCTCTCTCTCTCTCTCTCTCTCTCTCTCTCTCTCTCTCTCTCCCCTCTTATCACCCCCCTCTCTATCCCTTATCTCTCTCTCTTTTTAGTTTTTCATAGCATGCAAGTGTTATATTTACTTTACAAAGCATGTGCGCCCTATTTTGTGCATGCACTATTTCACGGGCACCCTATTTGGTGCATGCACTTTGTTTTGGATTGCCAAATCCTAAGGCTTGGAAAACCCAAGCCATAGGATGTGCACATTATAGGTTGCATGCCCTTTAGTGCATACGCACTATGCGTGATTTGGGACCAAAAAGAAAAGTGGCATCTTTTTGGTCCTCCATCTTTATGCATATATCCATTGCTCAAATCCTACAGTTATAATATTATACATTATATTTTATAATATATATTATTCCCCTCTCATTATAAAATCATGGGTGAATATACTATAACATATAACCCCCCCCCCTTTGCCCACATTCCCAGGGGTGGGGGGGTATTTTTTTAAAAACATTACTTTCAGTATTGGATCTCTCACAATAATAACATTTTTAAATGTTATATAATTTATATGCTTTCTCACATTAATATTTTTTTTTCTCCATTTTCTTGTTCACACAAATCTTTAGTTTTTCTAGCATAGGTCTCATCTTTTTCATCTTTAGCAGTTGTACAAAAAATGGTTTTCCCGAGTTGATAGGGAGAGGGGATGAACTAATCACTAGTTCATGCTACTAGTCTTCCACTGAGACCTAAGTTGTCTTCCAAGATCACCTACTAGACCTATAGGATCATCACTCTTCTTGTGATCCCCTAATCCAAACCCCACTCTTCTATCTTGAGAAAACTCCAAGCTTTTCCAACTTCTAGGTCCTCATCCTTGGTGAGGAACTCACTGGGATCCTTTGCTTTCTCTAAGGTCTAACTAAAAAAATCTCTCCAAGCTTCTTGTGAGTTCATGGAGATGTTGTAAAACCTCCCAATACACTATTCCCAACACTTAAGGAAACCCCATTCATTGATCTTCTTTACCGATTTCAAGATTTGGCACCAAAATAGGGCTACAAGGAAACTACCCCAATTAGCCCTCCTACTCCAAGAAATTAGGAAATAACTCAAAATCCTTCCATTAACTACTCCAAACTTTCTTTAAAGACTCCCATCCATTTATCTAGGTCTCAAATATTTTCCAGGTTTAACGCCTCCAAATGGTTGTACAATACCTTAACACAAAATGAGGGTTTTCAAGGGTTTCTATGCCTTTCCTAGGTCTGACTAGTTTGTGGCTTGGTTTTATACCTTCCAGGATTGGTGGAAACTCTTCCTTCACACCAAGGAATCTTAACTCATTCCTCTATCAACTACATGCATTCATTCAACCATATCTTCATAACCCTACAATCTAAAAGCTTTGTAACTTCACTCTTCCCTAATCAGGCAACCACTGGCTCGCCTAGGGAAAGAGGTTAGAAATAGCTCCAACACTTTTGAGGGCCCTTCCTCCTACATGAGACAAGTACATTATGTAAGTCACTATCCCTAGAAGGTTGTACTTTTTCTACTATGGGATAGTTAGCTACATGATACACAATGCCAACTGCCTGATTCAGGATAGAGAACTGGAAAAACAAAAGTATTTACAAACTATGAAATGAAAACTCACACACACCGAAGCTAGTGAATCCAATCTACTCCACAAAAGAAAAAATACAATGCCAAATGATTACAATAAAAAAATTAACACAATGATGGTTCCATTAGCTCTCTATCAAGCTTTACACACACAAATTTCCTTCTCTAGCACACTGTCTGTACAATAACACACACTTATGGAAATATTAGGGTTTTGGTTAGTTTATATTTAGTCTCTTAGGTCTTTAGGCATCATGATTATTTTTTGCATCAGACCAAAGATAAATTCCACCATTTTAGGAGGTGGTTGCAAAAATGTTGTTGAGCAACATTTGCAAAAATGTAAAGTTGCACTTTGCAACTTTTACATCTGTTTACAACTTTTGCCAAATAGGTTATTTCTTAGCTCCCTAAGGCTAAAGACTCTTCCTAGGTAACTACTAGGTATTGAATGTTGGATTCAAACTCCAAATGACTTTAAAAAGTCCTAAATTAACCTCTACTACTATAGTGTGACTTCTTTTCATGAATTAACCAACTAGCCTAAGACCTATCCAAAAGGACTTCTAGGACCTCTAACCTCCTAGCTAATATTTCCAATCACTCAAACTAGTCCTCAGACCCTTATTGTATTTACAAAGATCACTAAGAGCATGACATAAAAAAATTTCAAATGGTGAGGGCCCTATGTTGTTTAGGTGCCCCTGCACCATACTTCTCACTCGAAAAGTTATCTCCCCTCTGGAGACAAGATGTGAAGATCCAATCCCTTGATTTTGAACTAGTTCTTAGGGATCTAAGTAACCTCTGATTCTAGTTTTTCTTTCCACTTTATTAGGTGTTCTTGATAAGTACCATGCCTATTCTTTGCTTGAACCTGGCAGTCTAGTATCTTCTCTGCTTGTAGTTTGGGTTTAGGAGGTAGAGCTACTACTTGTGCTTCTTCCTTAGCCTCCTCCACACTCTAATCCATTTGAGTAAGGGGTCCCATGTACTTGACTAGGTCTACAACATTGAAGATGGGAGAGACAACTAGGTCATCAGGTAGCTCAACTTTATAAGCATTCTGCCCATACTTGGCCAGTATAGGGCATGTACCAGTTCTCCTCATCTAAAGCTTTGAGGGAACTCCTTTTTCCATTATTTCCTTTTTTAGGTGGACCATGACCAAGTCCCCTACACCAAACTATACATCTCTTCTCTTGAGATCAACTTTATCCTTCAATTTCTTGGTGTTTTCAGTGAGGGCCTGTTTCACTTGATCATGTACTTCTTTCATTAACTGACTGAAATATTCAACATAGCCACTATTAGGAATTTGATTTCCCAAATTTCTTAGTTCACATACACCCCTAAGATGTATCCCATATATAATTTCTAAGGGAATTTTTCCAGTAGTTCTATTAATGCTGTCATTATATGCAAATTCTACTTGGTGAATGACTAAGTCCCAAGTCAAACCATACTCTTTGGTTGAACACCTTTGAAAATTACCAAGTGTCCTATTGACCACCTCAATTTGGCCATCAGTCTGAGGGTTATAATCTGAAAATAATGCTAGATTAGTTCCTAGCCTTTTCCATAAGGACCTCCAAAAGTGCCCCATAAATTTGCTATCCCTGTCACAAACAATGCTACTTGGAAAGCCATGAATTCTCACAACCTCTTTGAAAAAAAATAATCAATATGACTTGCATCATGAGTGACTTTGCATGGGATAAAATGACTCATCTTACTGAATCTATCAACTACCACATAGATGCTATCAAATCCACTCTTTGTCCTAGGTAAACCAACCACAAAATCCATACTTGCACATTCCCATGGTTTGTGTGGTATTGGAAGAGGCTGATAAAATCATGCATTGGTAGAAGTGCCCTTTTCTCTTTGACATATGATGCATTGTTCTACATAGGTTCTGACATCTCTCTACATTTTAGGCCAATAGTAGTACCTTTGGACCAACTCTAAGGTCTTGTTCAAGCTAAAATGGCCACTCAAACTTCCATTATGTTTTTCTTGAATGAGGTTCTCCCTCATGGACCATCTAGGAACACATAACTATCCTCCTTTAAAGAGTAATCCATTCTGCAATGTAAACTTTGCAAACTCACCATGAAAGTGACTAAGATGATCTTGGCACATCTTATATGCCTTTGCAAAATCTTCATCTATTTGATACATCTCCTTGAAGTTATCCACTCCTATGCTTTGTAGTTGGATTTCTTGAATAGTGAGTAGCCTCCTACTCAAAGCATCTGCTACTTTATTAAGCTGCCCGTTCTTGTGTTTTATGGTGAAGGTATATGACCACAAGTACTCCATCCATTTTACATGACTATGACTCAACTTGTCTTGGGAATTAAGGAAGCTCAAAGCTTGGTTATTAGTGAACACTAAAAATTCCTTGGGAAAAAGATAATGCCTCCATTTCCTAAGGGGTTAAACAAGGGCATATAATTCTAAGTCATAGGAAGAGTATTTTGTTTTGCTACATTTAGCTTCTCACTAAAGAAAGCCATTTGTGTATTTCTTTGACTTAACACCCCTCGTACTACTATATTACTAGCATCACACTCTATGGTAAAGAGTTCATCAAAAGTTGGCAACCTTAGAATAGGCTTGGTAGCTACCTCCTTTTTCAATGTTTCAAATCCCTTATTTTCTGCTGGTGTCCACACAAATTTGGTTTTCAATCCATCTTTTATAGTATCCATCATGGGAGCACATATCCCACTGAAGTTCCTGATGAACTTCCTATAGTATTGGGCTAGGCCATGGAAACTCCTCACTTCACTTGCATTCTTGGGAGTTGGCCAACTTAGTATGACTACAACCTTAGATTCATCCATCTTGAGATCTCCTTGAGATAGAACATAGCCTAAATGGACTATCTCCTACTTCATAAAATCACACTTATCTAGATTGATCATTAGGTGCCCCTCTTTCAACTTGGATAACACAACCTTGAGATGCATTAAGTGTTCCTCTTTAGTCATACTAAAAATCAAGATATCATCCAAATATACTACCACAAACTTACCTCTGAAGTCTTTCAACACCTCATTCATGAGCCTCATGAATGTACTTGGAGCATTAGAGAGGCCAAATGGCATAACTAGCCATTCATATAGTCTTGCACTAGTTTTGATAGTTGTTTTCCACTCATCTCCCTCCTTTATTCTGATTTGGTGATAGCCACTTTTAAGGTCTATCTTAGTGTAATACTTAGCCCCTCCTAAATAGTGCATTAAATCTTCAATCCTAGGTATTGGGAACCTATACTAGATTGTGATCTTGTTGATGGCTCTTGATTCTATACACAACCTCCATGTTCCTCCTTTCTTGGGTGCCAAAATAGTAGGCACAACACATGGGATGATGCTCTTCCTTATCAACCCTTGATCCATCAACTCTTGCACTTGCCTTGAAACTTCCCTATTTTTTTCAAGAGTCATCTTGTAAGGTGCTTTGTTTGGTAATGATGCCCTTCGAATCAGGTCTATTTGGTGAATGATTTCTCTCTTGGGTGGTAGGGTTGTAGGTGTACCATCTAATACAATCTCCTTGAACTCCTTCAAAATCTCCTACACTTCATGAGGTATGTCTGCCTTCTTATTCTCTTCTTCTTCCTTGGGTTTTACCATAATGGCATATCCTACTCCTCTCTCAAGAATTCTCATGAACTCCTTCCCTTTCAACATCAACACATTTGGCACACTTCCTTGACTGTCTGGCTCAAGAAGTGATTGAATTTTATAACTCACTCCATCCTTTAGAAAGGTGTATGAGTTTTGTTCACAATTATGCACGGTCTTCCTATCAAACTACTATGGCCTACCTAGAAATAGGTGGCAAGCATCCATTGGCAAAATATCACACAAAATATTGTCCTTATAGCCTCCTATGGTGAACTCAATCCATGCTTGTTCATTAACCAAGACATGTTGCCCCTTTTTTAACCAAGTGACTTTGTAGGGGGTGCTATGAGGTATCTTGGGGATCTTGAGCTTATTTATGGCTTCTTCTAATATGATGTTATTAGTAGACCCTGAGTCTATGATAACCTTGAAAACTTTCCCCATAATCTTACACCTTATCTTGAAGAGTGACCTCCTTGGCTTAGGCTCCTCCTTGACTAGTTCTCTAATTAGTATCCTCTTCACCATCAAATTATCACCACTCTCTGAATCCAATTGGATATCAGGAGACTTCACACTTGAAGTATCTTCACACACATATGCCACCTTCTTCTCTCCTTGTGAAGTTGATCCTTTATCAGGACATCTATAGGTTGGATGCCCCAATTGTTGATAGTGATAACACTTCATGGTAGCAAAGTAGGATGGTCCCCTTCCTCCTGGTGATCTATCTCTTCCTCCAAATCCTCTACCTCTTCTTGAACCACCTCTTTGACTAGTTTCTCCACTTTGTTCAGTCATTTTGGACTCACCTTGGGGTTTGTTGTCATTGCTTCTACCTCCATAGCTTCCCTTATGTCCTCTGCCATCTCTACCTCTTCCTCTATTCTTTGAGGTCTGGTCTTGCTTCCTCTTTTCTTTCTCTTCCACCTTTAGAGCTATTTGGTAGCATTGATGGACTATTTTAGGAGTGAAAAGACTCATGTCTTCTTGGATGGACCACTTAAGACCATTCAAATATCTGGCCAATCCTATGCTTTCATATTCCACCACCTTAGACCTTAAGCATAGTTTTTGAAATTCTTCAGTGTAGGAGTGTACATCCATCTCCTTCTACTTGAGATTCTACCTTCTCTTATGTAGCTAGATTTCATAGTCATCAGGGACATAAGATTTCTTGATTTTAGCCACCATCCCTTTCCAAGTGACTATGGGGCTCCTTCCTTCCTTCTCTCTTTCTATTTGGACAAACTTCCACCAAGTTAAGGTTGAGCCCCTTAACCTTGAATTTTCTACCTTCAATTTTTGAGCATCAGAGACACCATCACATTCAAAATGGTTCTCCATACCTTCTATCCAATCCATGATGAGATCTAGATCCATTTTGCCACTAAATAGAGGAATGCCTTCCAAAGCCTTTCTATTGATTTCCTTAAGTGCCTTCAAGAAAGGTTCCTCTGGTATAATAGGGTCTAGTGTTGGATCTTCTTCTTCCAACTCAATCTCCTTTTCTTTGGCTTATTTCTCTTCTTTTTGTTCCATCTTGTCCTTGACTTTATCTGCTTTGTCTTGGACATCATTCAACATCTGCTCTAGTTGTTCTAATCTTTCCCTCAACAATTTTTTGTCCTCCTCTTTCTCTTCAACTTTCTTGGCCAATTCTACATTGGTCACCATTTTTCTTGACCCACTGGATTTAGTTGGTTAAAGCATTCACCTTCTTGTGCAATGTCTATTCCCAAACCTTTAATAGGCTCTAATACCACTTGATAGGGAGAGGGGATGAACTATTCACTATTTCATGTTACTAGTCTTCCAATGACACCTAAGGTGTCTTCCAAGATCACCTACTAGACCTATAGGATTGTCACTCTAATTTTGATCCCCTAATCCAAACCCCACTCTTTTATCTTGAGCAAACTCCAAGCTTTTCCAACTTCTAGGTCCTCATCCTTGGTGAGGAACTCACTGGACTCCTTAGCTGTCTCTAAGGTCTAACTACTCAAATCTCTCCAATCTTCTTAAAGGGTCATGGAGATGTTGTAAAACCTCCTGATACACTATTTCCAATGCTTAAGACAACCCCATGCATATATCTTCCTTTTTGATTTCAAGATTTGGCACCAAAATAGGGCTACAAGGAAAGTGCCCCAATTAGCCCTCCTTCTTCGAGAAATCAAGAAATAACTCAAAATCCCTCCATTAATGACTCCAAAATTTCTTTAGAGACTCCCATCCATTTATCTAGGTCTCAAATATTTTCCAGGTCTAACGCCTCCAAATGGTCGTATAGTACCTTAACACAAAATGAGGGTTTACAAGGCTTTCAAGGCCTTTCGTAGGTCTAACTGGTTTGTGGCTTGGGTTGATGCCTTCTAGGATTGGTGGAAACTCTTCCTTTACACCAAGGAATCTTAACTCATTCCTCTATCAATTCCATACTTTCATTCAACCATATCTTCGTAACCTTGTAATCTAAAAGCCCTATAATTTCACTCTTCCCTAATTGGGAAACCACTAGCTTGCCTAGGGAAAGAGGTTATAAATAGCTCTAGCACTTTTGAGGGCCCTTCCTCCTGCATGAGATAAGTACATTATGTACACTCACTATCCCCAAAATTTTTTACTATGTCTCCAGTTGTATAGTGATCTACATGATACACAATGCCAACTACCTGATTTAGGATAGAGAACTGGAAAAACAAAAGTATTTACAAACTATGAAATGAAAACTCACACACACCTAAGCTAGTGAATCCAATCTACTCTAAAAAAGACAAAAGGCAATGCAAAATGATTATAGTAACAAAATTAACACAATGATTCTTTCATTAGCTCTTTTTCAAGCTTTACACACATATATTTCCTTCTCTAGCACACTGTCCGTACAATAACACACTTATGGAAATATTAGGGTTTTGTTAGATTTATATTTGGTCTCTTAGGTCTTTAGGCATCATGATTAGGTTTGGCATTGGACCAAAGATCAATTCCACCATTTTAGGAGGTGGTTGCAAAATGTTGTTGAGCAACATTTGCAAAAATGTAAAGTTGCACTTTGCAACTTTTACATCTTTTTACAACTTTTGCCAAATAGGCTATTTCTTAGCTCCCTAAGGGTAAATACTCTTCCTAGGTGAAACCTAGGTATTGAATGTTGGATTCAAACTCCAAATGACTTTAAAAAGTCCTAAATTAACCTTTGCCAGTATAGTGTGACTTCTTTTCATGAAGTAACCAACTAGCTTAAGACCTATCCAAAAGGACTTCTAGGACCTCTAGCCTCCTAGCTAATATTGCCAATCACTCAAACTGGTCCTTAGACCCTTATTTAATTTACAAAGCTCACTAAGAGCATGACACAACAAAATTTCAAATGGTGAGGGCCCTATGCTGTTTAGGTGCCCCTGCACCACCAGTCAATGGCTTCTTGCTAAACAAAACCATTAAATGGTTTACATGCCCACAACTCAATGGTTCTTGTTGATCTCTTGCCTTCAAAATTTCTTAGAATGTTCTCATCGATTTCAAGCAACCATTTTGGTGTTCTTGAAGGTCTTGAATTTGGAATTTGTCTTTCTTCCACATTACGGATTTTATTTCTCATGTAATTTGGAGTTTTATAACATTCATTTGGTTTATCAATGTCATTTTCTATTCCAATCCCAAATTGAATATCTTGTGTAGCATTTTCATTTCCAAGCTCTACCATTTTATTCCCAAATTGAATATCCTGCATAAATCTCTACATTTTCATTCTCATTGTCAAAATCATGCTTAATATTTTCAAATTCAATATCCCCTTCACTTGAAATAAAATTTACAAGTGGACCTGAGACCTCAACTTCACTAATATTTAGCATACTTTGTCTCCTCTTTGTATGAATTTTCCTATCTCTTTGTCCATATGCTTCAATTTTGTCTTTTTTTAGATTTCTCTTTTGTTTATGTTTTTGATGACTATTGCTCCATATTATAACTCCAAAAATGATGGTGGAAAATGATTTCCAATGAACAATTTTTGAAAAGTATGCTACAAAAATCTTTTTTTTTTGTTCGTTGCTATCTGAAAACTCATGATTATCATCTACAAAAAAAATGTAGGGACCATTGGAATGAGAAAATTGGTCCATTGCCTGATTTTGTATAGAAGGTATCAGATATTGGATAGGTATTAGATATATGATACAATTAGGATATAGAAAAACTCTTATATGAATTCAAAAATTCACAATGGCACCAACACTTTACCATTGGCACCATTGTTAAGGTATCAAATATCTGATCCTTATCCAATAGGTGATACATAAAAGTTTCCACTCTTAGTACATTATATATGTAATGCAACACATATATAATGAATTACATGTATAATGCATTACATATGGATTAGGGAGAGAGACAAAGATGAGAGAGATTAGTTTGGTAATAATCTCCTCATGACCTTCCTCTATAGTTTTAGATAGAGCGCTCTCAGCGACATTATTGGTAATATTACCTATTTTTATATTTTGATGTAACAAAATATCAACTATTTGATAGTGCCCTCCCTTGGCTGCTTCATGAAGAATAGTGTCACCTTGTTAATTTTGGATTAGAATAAACTAGAAACTTCTTTCATTCCATGTGTCAGCACTTTTCAAGAGACATCTAAATGATTTGTAGATAGCTTGAAAATGTTGCTAAGTGTAGGATATTATTCCCTCCAGATATGAATTGGTTGAGAATGTTAAGAGAATGAATATAGGGTTCCATTTAAATGGGTGTTGTGAGTCCTAGTGAAACTCTCTCATGTCTTCTATCTATCAAATTGGTGAGAGCATCCACATCACTTCTTGTAACAACTATGTATAGTCTTTCATCCATTGCTTTCCAAAGATGAAAATTGATCAAAGAAGTTGATAAGAAAGAGTTAATTTCCATAGCAAGTCAAATTTTGATATTGATATTAGGATTCAATAGTGTATTTTTAAAAAAAAATTCATTAACCCATATTTTATGAATAGTGGTTCACAAGAATCCATCTCTCATGAAAATGAATGGAACACTTTGCACTCATTGCATCTAATGTACATTTAAGAGATAAAGATGTGGGGAATATAGATTTGTGGTTTAAATTATATTAGTTAATGTTTTAATCTTGACCATTAATTTATCATGGTTCAAATGATTTAATTATATGTTTATGTGTTGCTTAGTAGGGACATCGGTGAACCTAAGAGGACATGGTGTTATGTTTTTAATGTTCTAAAATAATACATCATTATGTTATTGTAATTGTTAATGTTGTAAAAAAAAATTGTAACATGTTTTTTACTAAAATTATGTTGTCCTCTTGGGTTCCCTAGTGGGGTGTTATGTTTGGTATAAAAGCATGAGTTCTACATTGGGAACTTAATGTACCCATCAAGATTTTTGTTGAGTGTTCTCTTATTTCTTACACTTTCCTTAGAGTTTCTAAACCTTGTTGTATGTTGTAGAATTCATTGGATCTTGCTAGAAATATCTCTATAGGTTCATGTATTGACTTCATGCTTATTATGTTTTTTCTATGTCATCTTGTTTTGAATTCATGGGGGTATCCTGTGACCTAGCCTAGTGCCCAGCAGCCGGTATCTTGGGTACTTGTGTGAGCTAGGGTGAGATTAGTTCCCCAAGGATTGGAATCAACCACCTTCAAGCTGTCCCACCCTTTAAAATCTAGGACGGAGTCAAACCCGAGACCATGATTCATCCACCCACAGCCTCAGGCCAACTCACCTACCTGTGCATTAATGATTATTAGAAAATATAAAATTTGATATTATCCAAAGGTAACAATATCCTTAATCTTAAAATATATAATATATCTATTTGATTATGTTATTCTATAGTTTATTGATGTGTATGCATTGATGATTATTAGAAAATATAAAATTTGATATTATTCAAAGGTAACAATATCCCTAATGTTAAAATGAATAATATATTTATTCAATTATGTTATTTTGTAGTTTATTTATGTGAATTAAATATTCCTTCTTTGAGGTAATCAGTTGTTATATATCCTATTGTTATGCAAAACTAGTTATTTTTATAACTAAGAAAATGGTTCCTATCCCTTTTCAAGTGGCGGGCTTCTAAACACAATGATGTAATGTATCATTTAATGATGTTTTTTTTAATCTTTTATTGTGTGAACTTGTGATTTTTTTTCCTTGATTGTGATTGTTTAGCCACAACTTGTGAGATTCAATTTACATTTATTTATTTTTGTGATTCCTTGTTTCTTTCTTATTTATTGTTGAAATTGATAACTTAATTTATTTTATTTCTATACTTTAGTGGCTAAGCTAGTTTTTCATTGATTTTTTTCTAAGGCTTGCCTTGTATTGTGATGTTTTTTCCTCACCATGAACGTACATGGAAGACTTCTTTAGTGGATGTGAGGAAGCTAATGCAAGGAAACATGAGACCATGTGGAATGCCATTCCCAAGCCTTGTGATGTGTTTCTTTGATATTATCCTTTATCATGTTAGTTGAATGCATATCTTGCTTTGTTCATTCATGCATATTATAGGGTGAACCCACAATAGTGGATTACACTTTTTCAGAGGAACAAATTCATCTTGAAAAGAGAATCTGACTAAAAAATCATTTCTTACTTTCGATAGAAACTGACCCCAACTTTCGATCATAAGTAGAAAACTTCTGATCAAAATTCTGAAATGCCCTTACCTTTGATCAAAAGTGACTTTCGATCGAAAGTGTTTTCTTCACTCTCAATAGAAAGTACTAAAGAAATTTCAATAGAAAGTCCTTAATATGGGGCTTTTGATCGAAAGTATGAAAGTAGGTTTTTTGCCTCATTAAAATTGCCAAAAGTGACTTTCACAGTCACCTTCAGTGACAACGAAACTCATGGCCGCTTGGCTTCTGATTTACCAAACGTCGCTTTCAAGTTTTTAATTTTTGTTTTTTATTATTTGAATTTTTTGATATATAGATTTAGTATATATGCATATAGACATGTGTATGTATGTATGTATATATGCATATATACATGTATATATGCATATATACATGTATATATGCATATATACATGTATATATGTATATATACATGTATACATGTGTATATATGTATATATACATGTAAATATGCATGTATATATGCATGTATATATGCATATATACATATATACATGCATATATACAAGTATATATACATGCATATATGCATATATATCTGTATATATGCATATATTCCTGCATATATGTACATGTATATGTGTATATATGCATGTGTATATATATATATATATATATATATATATATATATATATATATATATATATATATATATATATATATATATATATATATATATATATATTTCATTATTTGAACTTTTTGACATATAGATTTAGTATATATACATGTATATGCATGTATATATATATACACACATGTATATATACACATATATATACATATATATACATGCATGTATACATGCATATATACATGCATATGTACATGCATGTATATATGCATGTATACATGTATATATACATGTACATATATGTATGTACATGTGTGTATATGCATATATACATGTATATATGCATGTATACATGTGTATACATGCATATATACATGTATATATACATGTACATACATGTGTATACATGCATATATACATGTATATATGCATGTATACACATATATACATGTACATATGCATGTATACATGTGTATGTACATATATACATACATATGTATGTACATATATATATATATATATATATGTATATATGTATGTATACACATATATATACATGTATATATGTATGTATACATGCATATATACATGTATATATGCATGTGTACATGCATATATACATGTATATATGCATATCTATGCATGTATATATGTATAATATGTCATGTATATGTATATGTACATGTACATGACATATTATATATCTATATATATATAGATAGATATATAATACATGTCATATATATATATACACACACACACACACATATGACATGTATACATGTCAATGTATATGTACATGTACATGACATATTATATATATATGACATGTATACATGTCATACATACATACATACATGTGTACATGTGTATATATATATGCATGTGTATGTATATATGCACGTACACATGTATGTGTACATGTATATATATGCATATGTATGTATGTGTGTACATACATATGTATAGTACACATTTATTTACATTTAAATGTAATTTATGTAATTGATTTTTCTTTGAAATAATGTAGCGAAATGTGCATACTTTAATTTTATTTTTAATTAAATTAGGAAAATGAACATATATGTAGACTTTATTTGATAGTAAATAAAATCTTTTAGCTATACATATTCTAGATCTATCAGACATATTATTGCACATCACACATGGCGGATGCACCGATTCCCCTTGCGAAACTATTTGCATGCACTAATAGAGAGATTAAACAATTGCAAGAATCTATAAATAATCTATCTAGCTCTAGTGTCTATAAGAGCACATGTCAATCCATCCTTACTAGCTTGATTAGCATTAGGGATGACATTCATGGTACCACTCGCTATGCCCCAGATGTTATAGAGGCCATACTTGAGAGGAAGAGACAAGAGGTTGCTCTGGTCTTTCTCTTAATGAGGTACAGGCTTTAGTGCCTCAAGTGACCCTGAAAATGGAAGATTTCCCATCTTATGCAGATAGAAATTATGTGAAGGGGTATGAGATTACTAGGTGTCAGGATCCTGCTATATCAGCATTGATATAGCCATGATTTCTAGCTGTACATGGTCGTTATCCAAATTACGACTAGATTCCATTGAACTTTGCACAATAGATTTTTGTTGAGGTTTATTTAGGGATAATTGTTAATTACATTGATTTTCTAGCACATCTAGGATAGGTGCATGGCATACTTGTTGATAGAGATGCTTTTCATTGAGCTGATTGATAGAGGCCAGTACATAGGGCCATTGTTGGTCAGAGGGCACCCACTATAGCTCCTTCATTGGGTCCTATTGCAGATGGTGTTATTCAAAGCACCCAAGTTTGAGTTACGATTAATAGTGTGGGGGACATTGCAATAGATACCACATCCATATCTAGTGATCAGGTTGGTTAGTACCTGATGTCTTGATGACACTCCAAATTGTCAAGTGGAGAACCCTCTACCAGGGCGGCACATGACATGTATAGTGCATCAGACATCCCTTCACTTTCTAGCCTAGAGGGACTTACAGGATAGATGACACATGTCACATTGACTAGTTTGGTTGAGGATCTATTGGATGCATATGCATTTATAGTAGCAGAGCATGATATCCCCATGTCAGAGGTTAGATCTCATGTGGGTATTGTCATATATGCTTAGCCACATCCTTCTCACATAGACCATGGCCATAGTGACAATGCTCATGAGGATCCACCTACTAACCACTTTATTGTTGCACATAGAGAGGCATAGTGTACAGACCCTTCAGTCAATGTAGGGCATCAATTTTTTGATCTTGGCTTTGATGATGTTGAGTTCAGCATGACCACTATGGGTTATCTAGATTTGTTGACACATGATGATACAAATTCCATGCCATCTCATTTGGTTAGTCCATTGCAATCATCATTAGAGAGGCTTGTGCGGTCTACTCATGTTGCAGATGCAGAGTTGAGCTTAGACTAGACGCAACAAAATCTTGATACCTTGGTTGATAGGATTGAGGTCAAGGAATCCGAGTACTATCAGTTTCCACCACCTACACAGGTATAGATCAGATTATATACATGTATTTAATGTTACAATTTAACTTAAATTTATTTTTAAAATTTCAATCAATTGATTTATATATATGTGCATGTGTATATATATGATATATATTTTTTGTCTACCAGGATATGCCTCTTGTTACTCCTTTGAGTACTAATCGTGTATGTTGTCAGGACTCACTCAATGATGATATTAGTAGTGGACAGGTGAGTTTTTAATTTATTATCTCTTTGTACACACTTTAAACATATTTTCTTGTACAATATTTTAAATCAAACTTAAGATTTGTGTATAATGTTTATATATATAAATTTATATATCTCTTTCTTTGTAGGGATCTGCACATCCTTCACAACATGATAGTCACTTTGGGTTTGACCGCTTAGTGAGGAGTCATCATGATGAGTCCTAGGCACTTTCATATTTGATCTAGACATATTTCATATTAAATATATATTCACATGTGTTTGATGAACTATATTTCATTTCTAGACCCTTTTGATAGAATGTTTGACACATGATTGATCCATATGTTTCATATTTACAGTACTTGATCTACACATGATTGATGTTTCATGCATTATATATATATATATATATATATATATATATATATATATATATATATATATATATATATATATATATATATATATATATATATATATATATATATATATATATATATATATATATATATATATATATATATATATATATATATATATATATATATATATATATATATATACTTTCACTCTAGATATGTGTGCATGTGTGATAAACTTGTATACATGTTTGATTCTTCATGAGTTCATGTGATTTCAAATTTAAAAATGTAAATTTTCAATACTTTCAATAGATTACATACATGTGTTTAATTTAAATTTGATTACATACATGAATGATGTTTGATTTTAATAGATTACATACATGAATGATGTTTGATTTCAATAGATTACATACATGAATGATATTTGATTTCAATAGATTACATACCTGAATGATGTTTGATTGTACATGTTTATGAAAGTTATGAATGATGTAAATTTGACACATGTGAGCTATATAATTGAGGTCCCTAGATTTATACATTTGATAATAGTTGTGCATGTACTTATATTTAAATGTACATTTGATAATAGTTGTGGACATACTTTTAATTTAATGTTGTTGTACTTCAACCAGACTTTATATTTAAACATGCACGTCCTAATGTAACACATGAAAATTCAATACATACACACATTAATACTCCAAAGTTAGAATACTTCATATTCAGGTAGCTAATTAATATATCATATCCACTTGTAAGTCATTTTTAAGATCTATATTATAAATTTTTAATTTAATTCAAGCTCCACTCACTATGGGCACTAGTAGGAAAGAATGGAGCTAAGAAAACCTCTGGTCTCACTCGTGAAAAATTTAGTTCAAATCATATTTCATGCATGATTTAGTCCACATCAAGTGGTTCATCTCTCTCTTGAATAACATTTAATATTCTCTCATGGTCGTCAGTATCAAGTCTCCACTTATGAATGCCACGTCCCGTCACAAGAATAAGAGATAGGATAGTGGCAATTACAAGATGACTATACTGATAAACCTTATTGTTAGGTTGATAATCAACAAAATGAATCCCATGTTTAAGTATTTTGATTTTCTTCAAATATTTTCCTTGCATGAAAAATGAACTCGCATAGACAAGTTCAACAATGTTATATGTGTGTGTGTGTGTGTGTGTGTGTGTGTGTGTGTGTGTGTGTGTGTGTGTGTGTGTGTGTGTGTGTGTGTGAAATTAACCATATAAACAAACGTATAAGAAAATTGGAATTTGGAAGGTCTCACTCAAGTTTAATGCAGGCTGTGAAACTTAAATACAGTACTAGAACCTGTGGGAAACATAATTCCATTGCTTGTTTCATTCTATGTTAGCTTCATCCTCTCCTTGTAGCAACGTAATAAATAGTAACCAACATCTTCCACATTCCAGGCTCTGCTACTACTGAAAAAATATGTCCCGCATTTAAAGAAAACTTTTAATTTTAGGTTTTTAAATATAAATTAAACAAACTTTATTTATGAATTGAGTTTATGAATCTTTTTTAAACATGTACATAAACACACACGTACCAATTTTGATCAAACCTGAAATATGGTCATAATCTGTAGAAATCAATGGAATGTCGACAAAGCTTTCGTCCTGAACTTCATCATTTGTGTTTGTAACATTTAGTGGAACCAAATTCCATTCACTAACATATCCACATTTTTGGTTGATACATTTGTCATAGTTTTCAAAAATGCAGTCATAACAAAAGCATGAGTAATCTCTTGTGTACAATGACCACACGTTACTATCCGTACTCATAACTGAATGTAGGGATATTGTTTTGTCTACTCTCTTGCATCCATGGATTGATCTTCTATCAAAACCTAAACAATAGAGAGACACATGTAAAAATTGAAGACATATATAATTTAACTCAAACAATGATCAATAAATTTAAAATCAATTCATGTTATCTCCTAGAATACTTAGAAGGGTATGACTTGATTTGATCATGATGATGTGTTATCATTATTTGGAACCACAAAATGCATCTTGCACCACTTAACTACATCATGAGAATTATTTATATGATATCCTTGATAGTCCAATTGATACTTTCTTAAAGCATGTTTGATACAAGCTCCTGCACCATCATGCTCTCCCTTTCCATGTCCACTCTCAAAGAAACTCCAAATATGTGGTATCTTTTGGTATCAATGATATCTACATAGTGCATAAAATAGCCTTGCTGATTTAAATTGTGTTTCACATCCATCTCAACAAAAAAAATGCTTTTCAATTTTGATGCCTTTATTTTCCAAATATCCAAAAAATGTCTTAAAGAAATGCTCGACAAAATGTATGTCATGCTCTTTATCATCACTAATGTAAAAGTGATATTCTTTCTTTATGACTCATGCTTGATATGTACTTTCAACACCATCCAAACTGAATTGTGCATGTCGATAAGACACATGTAGCATGATAGTCACCTACTCTGTATAGTAGCATTCTGCTTGAAGTTTTTTTTGAGAAACAAAGGAGTAGTTCTCTGCAAAATCAATAGCCAATAAAATTGTTCCAAGTGGAAAAGTTTCATTTTGTATTTGGAATTGTTATGCCTACCATTTAGAAAAAAAAAACATGATGTATGTATGGTTGAATCAATTTATGAAAATTCTCCATAAATGTTGCAATAGGTATCTCATCTTCTACATATTCCAACCTTGTTAATTCTTTCATGACTTTTGTTTCAGACTTTATGTACTTGTATCTCTTACATTTTATCATCCTTGTCACGTCAGTATCTTCAAGTCTCAAATGAAATTTAGCCAAATCCCCACATGTTTGACAAGTTCCTCTTATGTAATCTATTTCAGGTATTTCATCGTTAATTGATTTGTTACATAAGATTGATGCTATGAATTGATTCTTCTTTTCAAATAGTGTGTCATTTTCTTCCTACTGTACCCAATCTGAGATCAAAGTGAATAAATTTGTCTTCTTTGGGACATGTTTTTATTTAAAGTAGATGTCAGTATCACTCTTCTTGAAATGGACCTATCTATAGATCTAGTTGTTTTTCCAATGGAATGCAAACCTTCCTTAACACTGTCAACAATATTTTTTTGTACGTTACATGATTTTAACTTTTTCAAACTTGCATCTAAACCCAAAAATTTTAATGGCTCTTTTAACTCATCTTTAAGAAGTGTAATTGATAACAGTTGAGTTTTTTCAAGTGTACCAAGATTCTCAAATTGTTTCATTATTTGCTTAGACTCTTTATTCAATGCCCTCTTTGTAATATTTATGGGTTGTTTAGCATAATCTCTCAATTTTTCCATATCCATTTCAATTAAATGATCTATGCTTTTACAATTAATTTTTCTCTTCAACTGTTGCAATAGACTATCATTCACATATGTTTCTTGCACTTCCACTACAAATAAAATAAAAAAAACATCTTAATATCTCATCTTAAGGGGACCTTCATGAAATAAGTATTTACAAGCTTGAATGCCAAACATATGCTAGTTTATAACTTAATGAGAGGAACACATAATTGTTTGACCTTGGGTTGATTCAACTTGGGATGCCCCTCTTCCAACATTTTCATCATTAAAGGTTGCATGTACACAACAAAAGCAATAACTTCTTAAGGGGAAAGACCCAAAATGTATATTCACTAATAAGAGATTAAATTGAGATAGTGAGAGAGAGAGAGATGTGTACTTGTTTGATATTCTAAGAGTTGTGCATGTTGAGCTTGCGATGACCCTTGTCCAACTTCTAAAGGTTGGGCTTGTTGAGCTTGTGATGACCCTTCTCCAACTTTCGAAGGTTGCGCTTGTTGAGCTTGTGATGACCCTTCTCCAACTTCAGAAAGTTGTGCTTCTTGAGCCTAATTAGATCCTAATTGGTTCTAATAGGTCATATTAGGTCCTAATTGGATCTAATTGGTTCTAATTGAGTCTAATTAGGTCCTAATTGGTTCTAATTGAATCTAATTAGGTTCTAATTAGTTCTAATTGGTCATAATTGGTTCTAATTAGTCCTAATTGGTTCTAATTGGTTCTAATTAGTTCTAATTGGTTGTAATTAGTCCTAATCGAGTCTAATTAGTCCTAATTAAGTCTAATTAGGTGCTAAATTGTTCTAATTGAGTCTAATTGGGTTCTAATAGGTCATATTAGGTCCTAATTAGTTATAATTGAGTCTAATTAGGTGCTAATTGCATCTAGTTGATTCTAATTGACTCTAATTGGATCCTATTAGGTCCTAATTAGTCCTAATTGGTCATAGTTGGTCCTAATAGGTCATATTGGTCCTAATTAGTCCTTATTGGTCATAATAGGTCCTAATTAGTCTAGAGTTAAGTCATAATAGGTCATAATAGGTCATAATAGGCCCTAATTAGGTCCTAATTGGTTCTAATAGGTCATATTAGGTCATAATTGGATCTAATTGGTCTTAATTAAGTCTAATTAGGTGCTAATTTGTTCTAATTGAGTCTAATTAAGTTCTAATATGTCATATTAGGTCCTAATTGGTTCTAATTGAGTCTAATTAGGTGCTAATTGGTTTGAATTGATTCTAATTGGGTCCTAATATGTCCTATTAGATCCTAATTAGTCCTAATTAGTCATAGTTGGTCCTAATAGGTCATATTGGTCATAATTCATCCTAATTAGTCATAATAGGTCCTAATTATTCTAGAGTTAAGTCATAATAGGTCATAATATGTCCTAATTGGTTCTAATAGGTTATATTAGGTCCTGATTGGATTTAATTGGTTCTAATTGAGTCTAATTAGGTCTTAATTGGTTCTAATTGAGTCTAATTAGGTCCTAATTAGTTCTAATTAGTCCTAATTGGTTCTAATTGGTTCTAATTAGTTCTAATTGGTCCTAATTGGTCCTAATTAGTCCTAATTGGTCCTAATTGAGTTGAATTAGGTGCTAATTTGTTCTAATTGAGTTGAATTGGGTTCTAATAGGTCATATTAGGTCCTAATTGGTTCTAATTGATTCTAATTAGGTGCTAATTGGTTCTAATTGATTCTAATTGGATCCTAATAGATCCTATTAGGTCCTAATTAGTCCTAATTGATC
Source organism: Chamaecyparis obtusa (assembly GCA_027943335.1). Classification (NCBI taxonomy): domain Eukaryota; kingdom Viridiplantae; phylum Streptophyta; class Pinopsida; order Cupressales; family Cupressaceae; genus Chamaecyparis; species Chamaecyparis obtusa. The sequence goes on from BSBK01005204.1 coordinate 25,244, forward strand.
ATATTTGGTCCTAATAGGTCCTAATAGGTCATATTGGTCCTAATTAGTCTTAAATCATCATAATTGGTTATAATAGCTCCTAATTAGTCTAGATTTAAGTCATAATAGGTCATAATAGGTCCTAATTAGGTCCTAATTGGTTCTAATAGGTCATATTAGGTCCTAATTGGTTCTAATTGAGTCTAATTAGGTGCTAATTGGTTGTAATTGATTCTAATTGGGTCCTAATAGGTCGTATTGGGTCCTAATTAGTCCTAATTGGTCCTAGTTGATCCTAATAGGTTCTAATAGGTCATATTGGTCCTAATTAGTCCTAATTGGTTCTAATAGGTCATATTATGTCCTAATTGGATCTAATTGGTTCTAATTGAGTCTAATTAGGTCCTAATTACTTCTAATTGGTCCTAATTGGTTCTAATTGGTTCTAATTCGTTCTAATTCATTCTAATTGGTCCTAATTGGTCCTAATTAGTCCTAATTGGGTCTAATTGGTCCTAATTAGGTCTAATTGGTCCTAATTGAATCTAATTAGGTGCTAATTTGTTCTAATTGAGTCTAATTGGGTTCTAATAGGTCATATTAGGTCATAATTAGTTCTAATTGAGTCAAATTAGGTGCTAACTGGTTCCAATTGATTCTAATTGGGTCCTAATAGGTCTTATTAGGTCCTAATTAGTCCTAATTGGTCATAGTTGGTCCTAATAGGTCATATTGGTCCTAATTAGTCCTAATTGGTCATAATAGGTCCTAATTAGTCTAGAATTAAGTCATAATAGGTCATAATAGGTCATAATTAGGTCCTAATTAGTTCTAATAGGTCATATTAGGTCCTAATTGGATCTAATTGGTCCTAATTGAGTCTAATTATGTGCTAATTTGTTCTAATTGAGTCTAATTGGGTTATAATAGGTCATATTAGGTCATAATTAGTTCTAATTGAGTCTAATTAGGTGCTAATTCACTCTAATTGATTCTAGTTGAGTCCTAATAGATCATATTAGGTCTTATTTAGTCCTAATTGGTCATAGTTGGTCCTAATAGGTCCTAATAGGTCATATTGGTCCTAATTAGTCCTAATTGGTTCTAATTGAGTCTAATTAGGTCCTAATTAATTCCAATTGGTCCTAATTGGTCCTAATTAGTCCTAATTGAGTCTAATTACGTCCTAATTAGGTCTAATTAGGTCCTAGTTGGATCTAATTAGGTCCTAATTAGGTCTAATTAGGTCCTAGTTGGGTCTAATTAGGTCCTAATTAGGTCTAATTGGTCCTAATAGGTCCTAGCCAAATCTAGTTAGGTCTAATGGGTACTAATAGGTCATAGTTAGATCTAGTTAGGTCTAATAGGTCCTAATAGGTCCTAATACCTATCTAGTTAGGTCTAATTGATAGATAGTTAAACCTCTAATTGGTCAAGGACTAATACCTATCTAATAGGTCCTAATAGGTTAGGTAATTGATCCTAAAATTTGGTCTAATAGGTCCTAATAAGTCCTAGTTAGCTAGATAGTTAGGTTGAATTCCAGTCCTAATTGGTTTAATAGGACCAAATAGGTCTACAGTTAGGTAGATAGTTAAGTCTAATAGGTCCTAATTGGTCCAGTTACCTGTCTAATTGGTCCTAATAGGTATAGTTAGGTCTATTTGGACCCAATAGGCCCTAATACATATAATTGGTCAAACTAACAAGTCCTAATAGATCTAATTGGTAGGACTAGAATAGGTCAAACTAACAAGTCCTAATAGATTTACATGATGAACATTAAGACAAGTCTTGACCATCAACTTAAAATATCTAGAGAGAAACATCTTAGACATACCTTGTTTCTGATGATAATATATTTTTCATGATTCTTCATGTAGTCTTTGTTCAGTCTCTTCAGAATAATGTCATGTACTTTTATTTAGCCTTCTCTTTTTATTTCCCATCACAACTTAGAAAAATTTTTTGTGCCAAAATGTCTTCCTTCTCCTAAATGCGAATTATTTTATAGTTTTTGGATTAATGAAATGAAAAAATATACATTTATTTATACCTAATCCTTACTAACTAGAAATGACACCAAAAAGGCCGACCTAAGTTTCTATCGAAAGTCAAACTTGACTTTCAATCGAAACTAACTGACTTTCGATCGAAAGTAGTTTAATAATGACTAGAATTTTCATTATTCATGAAATTAATTTTGATAGAAAGTACTTTCAATCAAAACCCAAAAGTTTTGATCGAAAGTAATTTCTATCGAAACCCAAAAGTTTTGATCAAAAGTACTTTCTATCGAAAGTACCTAGTTTAGGCTATGGTTGCAAGTTTTAAAGAAATTTTGAGAATTTCATGGCTTCGAGCCTCAAGCGTGGTGATCAAATAGAAGAATAAGAAGACATCCTTTTTCATACAACAAGTACTTGGAACTATCTTTCTAATGATTATATATTTGACTATTTTTTAATTTATTTTGTGTATGGTTTTTGACGTTAATCAAATGTAGGTTTTTTATCAAATATAAACTTATGAGTTTGACATTCAATCAAAAATAGTAAAAAAGGGAATTTTTTTTTGAAAAATAACAGTGCCCTCCATATTCGAGTCTACTTTCTATAAAAAAAATTTATTTGAACTTCGATAAATACACAAGAAGTTATAATCTATGTAGTTAAGGTATGTCAAAATTATGGTTTAGTCAACTTCAAACATTAATAATATGCAATAAGCATGATAATGTTGTCAAACCAATTGCATGCCCTTTGTATGGATGTTACGAAACTAAATTCGAAAGAATCACATTCATATCTATTTTACAAAAAAAGTTCTGCTCTATGAAAACAATGTTACTATTTGAAAATGATGTTTTCAACACCATACCAATTTTCACGAGAGAAAGAAAAAAGTATTCAAATAAACTCTATATATATATATATATATATATATATATATATATATATATATATATATATATATATATATATATATATATATATATATATATATATAGAATCTAGACAGAAAATCCTAAAAGACTCTAATTTACTTCATTCTCCGATTTTGAATGGTTCAATGGCAATATGCATCCGAATCTGAATTTTTTTCTCAAAATGTAGAGTTTAGTGTCCGTTTAGGCAAAAAAGTGTAACCCACTATTGTGGGTTCACCTTATAATTTGAAGGAATTATTGTGTTTTATAGTATATTAATCATGACGAATTGATAAAACCAAAAAGTGTTATATTCTTAGGGTAATGATTTCTTAATTATGTTACGAAAATTATTTCAGGGATAAATTTTATTGACATTCTTAGGAAACTAAGTATTTTATATTGTTACCTTGCTTGAAGTTTGATGAAAGGAGATACATTTTCATATTGTTTAATGAGGTTGTGTACTTACCATATGTGTATATATGTAAAGAAGGATGTGTTTCATGGGTCCTAGAAGGTAAGTAAAATAAAATTGCAGGTATATTTTTATCTTAATTTGAGTAGATGATTAGTTTTAGTACATTGCTTGTGAACATTTCAATAAGAATCTATTTTATATTATAGAATATGTTGAATTGTCAAGTTTTTTTTTCTTAGAAAGAAGAGTTTCTTTATGCATTAGAATGTCCTAGTGATAAGGATGTACTGTTGTCATAACTGATGCAAAGATAAGTTGAGAATGTTATAGTATGATTTTGATGTAGAACTGATGATAGGTTAATCAGTTATGATTTTGTCATTGATGTCAACTTAGTGTTCTTTGGTTGACATTAGACCTGTCATGTCGGTGTATTTTCAAGAGGTTGGATCTAGATGATGGAGGAGCATCCTGGGTGTAAGAGCAATCTTGCATCACCCAAAAATATTTTTATTTTTATATTCAATAAGGGCTATTTTGTGCAGAGCTGCTATTTATGGAAAGTTACTATTTTTGGTAATTTTTGTATGTGCTCAGAATGATCTGATTTCTTTCTTGGAGGTTCATTTTGGCCATATAAGTCTGTCAGTAAAGTTTCATTGCCAGATCAAGTGTATATTGGAAGATATTGAAGATTTTCGGTATTGGCAGCAGGGTATAGAAACTTTGAACTCAGTTTTGAAGGCTTTAGAGGCCCCGGATGAGGTCAAAAATTTGGGTGACAGGCGCTTACACTAGTCAAGCCTATAGAGAACTTCATGGCATTTTTGAAATGGGGTTATAATAGCCGATCGGGTCAACTGGTGATGACTTATGGTCTTCGGAAGTTGGGCCACCTGAAATGGCAGAAAATAATTTTCTTCAAAATTTATGTTCGGGTTTCAAAGGTTATCTTGAGCTGACTATGATGTAATAAAATGTAAAATAAAATAATTCTAAGTTTGGTCGGCCTTATTAGCTAAAATTTTGGAACCTTCCCAGGCGGTGGAAAATTGCCTATATAAGGAAGGCTGTATTATTGTCTTAGGCAGTTTAGAATAGTTTTGGGTAGTAGATCTGGGTAATAGTTTGAGGATTTGTCCTATAGAATATTGTAAGGGAATTCCCATGTGGCTTTGCATATTTTAATTTTGAAAGTTTGTAATTCCACATTTGTGGAGATAATAAGAAGCCAATTTTCTATTCTTGCATATTGTTGTTGTTTCTCTATTTCTGTTATGTGTTTGTGGTATTAAGGGGAGCACCCTTCATTAAGTGGTATCAGAGCAGGAGTTCTTGAGTGTGTAAATAGATCACCAAGTGTGAGGTAGTTTGCACCAGGACCATGGTTAGGGTTTCAGTGCGCATCGCAAAAATGCCTCCATAAAGAGAACATGGTAGAAGAGCTGGTGCTATGACACCTGAGGTTAGAAAGCTGCAGAGACAAGTGTGAGCATTGCAAGAAGAGATTTGCAGAGGAATGAATCTTAATGTCAGAGATGAAAGCGAGGATGAAGCTAAAGAAGAATATCAAGAAGGAGAAGCCGAAGTTGTGAACCAGGAGGAAGAAAGACTTTTTCGGGCGATTTCCAAGATTGGAAAAAGACCTAAGATTGAGGTTCCTACATTTTCTGGAAATCTTAACCCAAAGGAATTGATCGACTGGATCAATGAATGTGAGGAATATTTTGAGTATGAAGATGTTGAAGATCCTGATAGGGTCAAATTTGTGAAGGCCAGACTGAAAGGTCATGCAAAGATATGGTGGCAAGAGATTCAATTGGAGTGAAATAGAAGAGGGAAAGATAAAATCACAAGATGGGATCAGATGGTGGATAAATTGAAGCGACAGTTCATTCTTGTTGATTATGCACTTGACCTACTAAGAAAAATGCAAAGTTTGAAGCACGCAGGAAGATCTGTTCAGGAGTATACAGAGGAGTTCTATCGACTCCTCATCAGAACAAGCCATGCAGAAGCTGATAAGGAGAAAGTTGTCTCATACCTTAATGGGTTAAGGCCAAGCATTCAGGAGGAGCTAAATCTTGTTCGAATGAACAATATTAAAGAGGCATACCAGTTTTCCCTAAAAGTAGAGGAAAAGGTGAAGAAGAAGTTTGAGAGCAGACAAAATGGAAGAGGTCGCGGTGGATGATCTGGTGGACAGTCATATGGTGGCTGAAATGAAGATCTGAAAAAGAAGGATGAGGCCAGTAGCAGTCAGAATCAGTGAGGAAATAATTCCAATCGCTTCTAGGATCAGAATAATAGAGATCAGAGATGAAGAGGAAGAGGACAAGGATCTGGAAGAGGTGGCTTCTGTGGAACATGTTTTCACTGTGGAGAAGAAGGTCATAGGGCATTTGAATGTCCTCAGCGCCAAGGAAAAATAGATAGGAGAAATGAAAGCCAGGCTAGAGTTGCACATGTAGATGAAGATGCTAGATCATCAAATTTTGAAGATGCTCAAAGAGGAGAAACGTTGATTAACAGAAGAGTCCTCTTGAGTGGTGAGAATGAACCTGAGGAAAGGAGGAGCCTGTTTCACACCAGGTGCAAGTGTGAAGGTAAATGTTGTGATGTGATTATTGATAGTGGAAGCACTGACAATTTGGTGTCAGAAAAGATGGTGACAAAGTTGAAGCTCAAGAGATAGAAACACCCACATCCATATCAGATTGCCTAGTTACAGGATGACCACAAGGTTATGGTCAATGAACAATGCCTGGTGAAGTTCAAGATTGGCGGATACCAAGATGAGGTATTGTGTGATATCATATCTATGGATGCATGTCATATGTTATTGGGTAGACCATGCCAGTTTGATAGATGTGCTGTACATGATGGTCGTGTGAATACCTATTCCCTAAAAAAGGATGGAGTGCGACATAAGCTAAAACCATTGAAGGAGACTGAAGAAAAGGTATGTGGTAATGCAAGGATAACTCTTGTTGATGGAAGAAATTCTCTAGATGGTATGAGGCATGAGCATGTATGTTTTTCTTTAATTCCAAAAGCTGGTAAAGAGGAAGTAGAAGATATTCATGTAGAAGTTGCAAATTTGTTGAATGAGTTTCATGATATTGTATCTGATAATGTGCTTGATGGATTACCACCAGTCAGGAAGATCAGTCATCAGATGGACTTGATCCCAGGAGCGAGTTTTCCAAATAAGGCAGCACACAGAATGACACCTGTAGAAAGTGAGGAGTTGAACAGACAAGTACATGAACTGTTATAGAAAGGATTCATCTAAGAGAGCCTAAGTCCATGTGCTGTACCAACAGTATTAGCACTAAAGAAGAATGGAGAATGGAGGATGTGTACAAATTCTAGAGCAATAAACAAGATCACAATCAAGTATAGGTTTCCATTGCCACGAATGGATGATATTATGGACTGTTTGAGTGGAGCTGTGTATTTCTCAAAGATAAATTTGAAGAGTGGATATCACCAAATTCGGATCAGAGAAGAAGATGAATGGAAGACTGCCTTCAAGACAAAGGAAGGACTGTATGAGTGGTTAGTGATGCCTTTTGGGTTAACCAATGCACTGAGCACTTTCATGCGGCTCATGAATGAGGTTCTGAAAGAATTTTTGAGTAAGTTTGTCATTTTTTACCTAGATGATATTTTGATCTTTAGTAAGACATTGGATGAGCATATGATGCATATTCGTATGGTATTTGAGAAGTTGAGAGAAGAGAAATTGTTGATTAATTTGAAGAAGTGCAGTTTTGTGAAGAAAGAGTTGGTGTGTTTTGGGTTTGTAGTTTCAGGAGAAGGTCTAAAAATAGACCTATAGAAGGTACAGGCTATCCTTGAATGGCCTACTCCAAGGAGTGCTACTGAGGTAAAATCTTTACATGGTCTAGCTAACTTTTACAGAAAGTTTATCAGAAATTTTAGCAGTGTTTGTGGACCCTTGACTGAAACAATGAGAGGGGATAGAAAAGAGTTTAAGTGGATTAATGGGGCAAAAAAGAGTTTTCAATTGTTGAAACAAAAAGTTACAGAAGAACCTATTTTAGCACTTCCAAATTTTAATAAGGTGTTTCAAGTAGATTGTGATGCTAGTGGTACTGCAATAGGAGTTGTTATGAGCCAAGAAGGTAAACCTGTTGCTTATTTCAGTGAGAAATTAAATGATGCCAAGAGGAAATATTTTGTCTATGATCAAGAATTTTATGTTATAGTTCTGGCATTAAAGAAGTGGAGACATTATCTGCTTCCTAATTAGTTTGTTTTGTATACTGATCATCAAGCTTTGCAATATTTGAATAGTCAAGGAAAGTTGAATCAGAGGCATTTGAAATAGGTTGAGTTTTTACAGAGTTATACATTTGTTTTGAAACACAGAAGTGGAAAGTCTAACAGGGTTGCAGATGCTCTTAGCAGAAGGCAACTATTGCTGATAGAGATGCAGATTGAAGTGGTTGGGTTCAAGGAACTCAAGAATTTATATCCAGAGGATCCTGATTTTGGTGAAGCTTGGAAAGCTTGTACAAAACCTATTACTCTAGATAGGATGAAATGGTTGAATTTCATCATCCAAGATGATATGCTATTTAGAGGGAGTTAGTTGTGCATTCCAAGAAGTTCTATGAGGGAGAATCTCATCAAAGAGAAGCATAGTGGAGGATTGGCTGGACATTTTAGTCGTGATAAAACCCTTGCTTTGGTTGGTGAGAATTATTATTGGCCACAGTTGCAGCAAGATATGAAGAAGTTTGTACAGAGTTGCAAAGTATGTCAGATGGCGAAAGGAGTGAAGCAGAATACAGGGTTGTATCAGCCATTACCCGTACCAAAGAAGCCATGGGAGGATATCAGCATGGACTTTGTTCTTGGTTTACTAAGGACTCAGTGGGGACATGATTCAATTTTTGTGGTGGTTGACAGATTTTCAAAGATGACACATTTCATTCCTTGCAAAAAGACTAATGATGTTGTTCATGTAGAAAAATTATTTTTCAGAGAAGTAGTGAGACTTCATGGTTTGCCAAAGACCATAGTTTCAGATCAGGACACTAAGTTTGTTAGATATTTCTAGCGTACATTATGGAAGAAGTTGAAGACAAATTTGAAGTTCAGTTCATCACATCATCCATAGATTAATGCACAGATAGAGGTGGTGAATAGAAGTTTGGCAAATTTGCTGAGATGTTTGGTTGGAGATAAGCCAACAGGATGGGATTTGATTTTACCATAGGCGAAATTTGCATACAATAATTCTGTCAACAAGAGCACTGGTAAATCACCATTCCAGATTGTATATGGAAGTAGTCCAAGAAATGCATCTGAATTGAGGAAGATAGTTAAAGGACAAATAAGTAGTGCTGAAGCTGAGAATTTTGCAGAACACTTGAAGAACATCCATGGGGAGGTGAGAAAGCATATTACCAAGATGAACACATAGTATAAGGCTAAGGAAGATGACAAAAGGAGGTATAAAGAATTTCAGGTTGGTGATGAAGTCATGGTTCATTTGTGGAAGGAGCGGTTTCCAGTTGGTACATATAACAAGTTGAAAATGAAGAAGTTTGGGCCATGTAGGATACTGAAGAAAGGTGATTCAAGAAACGCATATGAGGTAGAATTGCCTACTGAGCTGAATATTACATGAGTGTTTAACATTTTAGATTTGATAGAGTATCATGAAGGAGGTGTTGAAGATGAGATCACAGTAGCAGAGTGGAGTATTCCAGCAACCAGTTCTGATATCAAGGAGATTGAAGACATACTAGACATTCATGTTGGTAGAAGCACAAGGAATAGGACATATGAAGAATATCTGGTCAAGTGGAAAGGATGACCTGTTGAAGATTCATCATGGCTGACAAAGGAGGAGGTTAGCCGTCTTGGTTTTCCTCTACACACCTAAGTTGTGACAGGGTCACTTCTCAAATTACCCTAGGTGTCTGATGCAGAAGCATCCTGGGTGTAAGAGCAATCTTGCATCACCCAAAAATATTTCTATTTTTATAGTCAATAAGGGCTATTTTGTGCAGAGCTGCTATTTATGGAAAGTTACTATTTTTGGTAATTTTTGTATGTGCTCAGAATGATCTATTTTCTTTCTTGGAGGTTCATTTTGGCCATATAAGTCTGCCAGTAAAGTTTCATTGCCAAATCAAGTGTATATTGGAAGATATTGAAGATTTTCGGTATTGGCAGCAAGGTACAGAAACTTTGAACTTAGTTTTGAAGGCTTTAGAGGCCTTGGATGAGGTTGAAAATTTAGGTGACAGGCGCTTGCGCCAGTGAAGCTTGTAGAACGCTTCGTGGCATTTCCAAAATGGGGTTATAATAGCCGGTCGGGTCAATTGGTGATGACTTCTGGTCTTCGAAAGTTGGGCCACTTGAAATGGCAGAAAATAATTTTTTCCAAAATTTCTGTTCGGGTTTCAAAGTTTATCTTGAGTTGACTATGATGTAATAAAATGTAAAATAAAATAATTCTAAGTTTGGTCGGCCTTATTGGCTAAAATTTTGAAACCTTCCCAGGTGGTGGAAAATTGCCTATATAAGGAAGGCTATATTATTGTCTTAGGCAGTTCAGAATAGTTCTGGGTAGTAGATCTGGGTAATAGTTCAAGGCTTTGTCCTATAGAATATTGTAAGGGAATTCCCATGTGGCTTTGCATATTGTAATTCTGAAAGTTTGTAATTCCACATTTGTGGAGATAATAAGAAGCCAATTTTCTGTTCTTGCATATTGTTGTTGTTTCTCTATTTCTATTATGTGTTTGTGGTATTAAGGGGAGAACCCTTCATCAAGTGGTATCAGAGCAGGAGTTCTTGAGTGTGTAAATAGATCACCGACTATGAGGTAGTTTGCACCAAGACCATAGTTAGGGTTTCAGTGCGCATCACGAAAATGCCTCCACGAAGAGAACATGGCAGAAGAGCTGGTGTTGTGACACCTGAGGTTAGAGAGTTGCAGAGATAAGTGTGAGCATTGCAAGAAGAGATTCATAGAGGAATGAATCTTAATGTCAGAGATGAAAGCGAGGATAAAGCTGAAGAAAAATATCAAGAAGGAGAAGCTGAAGTTGTGAACCAGAAGGAAGAAAGACTTTTTCGAGTGATTTGTAAGATTGGAAAAAGACCTAAGATTGAGGTTCCTACATTTTCTAGAAATCTTAACCTAGAGGAATTGATCGATTGGATCAATGAATGTGAGGAATATTTTGAGTATGAAGATGTTGAAGATCCTGATAGGGTCAAATTTGCAAAGGGCAGACTGAAAGGTTATGCGAAGATATGGTGGCAAGAGATTCAATTGGAGTGAAATAGAAGAGGGAAAGATAAAATCACAAGATGGGATCAGATGGTCGATAAATTGAAACGACAGTTTATTCTTGTTGATTATGAGCTTGACCTACTAAAGAAAATATAAAGTTTGAAGCAAGCAGGAAGATCTGTTCAGGAGTATACAGAGGAGTTCTATCGACTCCTCATCAGAACAGGCCATGCAGAAGCTGATAAGGAGAAAGTTGCCTCATACCTTAATTGGTTAAGACCAAGCATTCAAGAGGAGCTGAATTTGGTTCGAATGAAAAGTATTGAAGAGGCATACCAGTTTGCCCTAAAAGTAGAGGAAAAGCTGAACAAGAAGTTTGAGAGCAGACAAAATGGAAGAGGTCGCGGTGGATGATCTGGTGGATGGTCATATGGTGGCTGAAATGAAGGTCTGAAAAAGAAGGATGAGGCTAGTAGTAGTCAGAATCAGCGAGGAAATAATTTCAATCTCTTCCAAGATCAGAATAATAGAGATCAAAGAGGAAGAGGAAGAGGACAAGGATCTGGAAGAGGTGGCTTCCGTGGAACATATTTTCACTGTGGAGAAGAAGATCATAGGGAATTTGAATGTCCTCAGTGCCAAGGTAGAACAAATAGGAGAAATGAAGGTCAGGCTAGAGTTGCCCATGTAGATGAAGATGCCAGATTATCAAATTCTGAAGATGCTGAAAAAGGAGAAACGTTGATTAATAGAAGAGTCCTGTTGAGTGGTGAGAATGAACCTGACCAAAGGATGAGCCTATTTCACACCAGGTGCAAGTGTGAAGGTAAATGTTGTGATGTGATTATTGATAGTGGAAGCACTAACAATTTGGTGTCAGAAGAGATGGTGACAAAGTTGAAGCTCAAGAGACAGAAACACCTACATCCATATCGGATTGCCTAGGTACAAGATGACCACAAGGTCATGGTCAATGAACAATGCCTGGTGAAGTTCAAGATTGGCAGATACGAAGATGAGGTATTGTGTGATATCATATCTATGGATGCATGTCATATGTTGTTGGGTAGACCATGACAGTTTGACAAATGTCTTGTACATGATGGTCTTGTGAATACCTATTCCATGACAAAGGATGGAGTGCGACATAAGCTAAAACCATTGAAGGAGACTAAAGAAAAGGTATGTGGTAATGCAAGGATAACTTTTGTTGATGGAAGAAATTTCTTAGATGGTATGAGGCATGAGCATGTATGTTTTGCTTTAATTCCAAAAGCTGGTAAAGAGGAAGTAGAAGATGTTCATGTAGAAGTTGCAAATTTGTTGAATGAGTTTCAGGATATTGTATCTGATAACGTGCTTGATGGATTACCACCAGTCAGGAAGATCAGTCATCAGATGGACTTGATCCCAGGAGTGAGTTTTCTAAATAAGGTAGCACACAGAATGACACCTGTAGAAAGTGAGGAGTTAAACAGACAAGTACATGAACTATTAGAGAAAGGATTGTTCCGGGAGAGCCTAAGTCCATGTGCCATACCAGCAGTATTAGCACCAAAGAAGAATAGAGAATGGAGGATGTGTATAGATTCTAGAGCAATAAACAAGATCACAATCATGCATAAGTTTCCATTGCCATGAATGGATGATATTATGGACTGTTTGAGTGGAGCTGTGTATTTCTCAAAGATAGATTTGAAGAGTGAATATCACCAGATTTGGATCAGAGAAGGAGATGAATGGAAGACTACCTTCAAAAAAAAGGAAGGACTGTATGAGTGGTTAGTCATACATTTTGGGTTAACCAATGCACCGAGCACTTTCATGCTGCTCATGAAACAGGTTTTGAAAGAATTTTTGAGTAAGTTTGTCATTGTTTACCTAGATGATATTTTGATCTTTAGTAAGACATTGGATGAGCATATGATGCATATTCGTATGGTATTTGAGAAGTTGAGAGAAGAAAAATTGTTGATTAATTTGAAGAAGTGCATTTTTTTGAAGAAAGAGTTGGTGTATTTGGAGTTTATAGTTTCAGGAGAAGGTCTAAAAATGGACCCAGAGAAGGTACAGGTTATCTTTGAATGGCCTACTCCAAGGAGTGCTACTGAGGTAAGATCTTTTCATGGTCTAGCTAGCTTTTATAGAAAGTTTATCAAAAAATTTAGCAGTATTTGTGGACCTTTGACTGAAATAATGAGAGGGGATAGAAAAGAGTTTAAGTGGACTAATGGGGCAGAAAAGAGTTTTCAATTGTTGAAACAAAAAGTTACAGAACAACCTGTTTTAGCACTTCCAGATTTTAATAAGGTGTTTCAAGTAGATTGTGATGCTAGTGGTACTGCAATAGGAGCTGTTATGAGCCAAGAAGGTAAACCTGTTGCTTATTTCAGTGAGAAGTTAAATGATGCCAAGCGGAAATATTCTATCTATGATCAAGAATTTTATGCTATAGTTCAGGCATTAAAGAAGTGGAGACATTATCTGCTTCCTAAGGAGTTTGTTTTGTATACTGATCATCAAGATTTGCAATATTTGAATAGTCAAGGAAAGTTGAATCAGAGGCATTTGAAATGGGTTGAGTTTTTACAGAGTTATACATTTCTTTTGAAACACAGAAGTGGAAAGTCTAAAAGGGTTGTAGATGCTCTTAGTAGAAGGCAACTATTGCTGATAGAGATGCGGATTGAAGTGGTTGGGTTTAAGGAACTCAAGAATTTATATCCAGAGGATCCTTATTTTGGTGAAGCTTGGAAAGCTTGTACAGAACCTATTACTCTAGACAGGATGAAATGGTTGGATTTCATCATCCAGGATGATATGCTATTTAGAGGGAGTCAGTTGTGAATTCCAAGAAATTCTATGAGGGAGAATCTCATCAAAGAGAAGCATAGTGGATGATTGGCTAGACATTTTGGTCGTGATAAAACCCTTGCTTTGGTTGGTGAGAATTATTATTGGCCACAGTTGCAGCAAGATGTGAAGAAGTTTGTACAGAGTGGCAGAGTATGTCAGATGGCGAAAAAAGTGAAGTAGAATATAGGGTTGTATCAGCTATTACCCGTACCAAAGAAGCCTTGGGAGGATATCAGCATGGACTTTGTTCTGGGTTTACCGAGGACTCAGCGGGCACATGATTCAATTTTTGTGGTGGTTGACAAATTTTTAAAGATGGCACATTTCATTCCCTGCAAAAAGACTAATGATGTTGTTCATGTAGTAGAATTATTTTTCAGAGAAGATGTGAGACTTTATGGTTTGCCAAAGACCATAGTTTCAGATCGGGACACTAAGTTTGTTGGATATTTCTAGCATACATTGTGGAAGAAGTTGAAGACAGATTTGAAGTTCAGTTCATCACATCATCCACAAACTGATGGATAGACAGAGGTGGTGAATAGAAGTTTGGGAAATTTGCTGAGATGTTTGGTTGGAGATAAGCCAACATGATGGGATTTGATTTTACCACAGGCAGAATTTTCATACAATAATTCTATCAACATGAGCACTAGTAAATCACCATTCTAGATTGTATATGGAAGTAGTCCAAAAAATGCATCTGAATTGAGGAAGATAGATAAAGGAGAAATAAGTAGTACTGAAGCTGAAGATTTTGCAGAACACTTGAAGAACATCCATGGGGAGGTGAGGAAGCATATTACCAAGATGAATGCACAGTATAAGGCTAAGGTAGATGAGAAAAGGAGGTATAAGGAATTTGAGGTTGGTGATGAAGTCATGGTTCATTTGTGAAAGGAGCGGTTTCCAGTTGGTACATATAACAAGTTGAAAATGAAGAAGTTTGGGCCATGTAGGATACTAAAGAAACATGATTTAAGAAATGCATATGAGGTAGAATTGCCTACTAAGCTGAATATTTCACTAGTGTTTAACATTTCAAATTTGATAGAGTATCATAAAGGAGGTGTTGAAGATGAGATCATAGCAGCACAGTGGAGTATTCCAGCAACCAGTTCTGATATCAAGGAGATTGAAGACATACTAGACAGTCGTGTTGGAAAAAGCACAAGGAACATGACATATGAAGAATATCTGGTCAAGTGGAAAGGATGACCTATTGAAGATTCATCATGGCTGACAAAGGAGGAGGTTAGTCATCTTGTTTTTCATCTGCACACCTGAGTTGTGACAGGGTCACTTCTCAAATTACCCTGGGTGTCTGAGGTAGGAGCATCCTGGGTGTATGATGCAGGAGCATCCTAGGTGTAAGAGCAATCTTGCATCACCCAAAAATATTTCTATTTTTATATTCAATAAGGGTTATTTTGTGCAGAGCTGCTATTTATGGAAAGTTACTATTTTTGGTAATTTTTGTATGTGCTCAGAATGATCTGATTTCTTTCTTGGAGGTTCATTTTGGCCATATAAGTCTGCGAGTAAAGTTTCATTGCCAGATCAAGTGTATATTGGAAGATATTGAAGATTTTTGATATTGGTAGCAGGGTACAAAAACTTTGAACTCAGTTTTGAAGGCTTTAGAGGCCCCAGATGAGGTCAAAAATTTGGGTGACAAGTGCTTGCGCCCATCAAACCTATAGAGTGCTTCGTGAGATTTCTGAAATGGGGTTATAATAGCCGATCAGGTCAACTGGTGATGACTTATGGTCTTCGGAAGTTGGGCCACTTGAAATGGCAGAAAATAATTTTCTTCAAAATTTCTGTTTGGGTTTCAAAGGTTATCTTGAGCCGACTATGACGTAATAAAATGTAAAATAAAATAATTCTAAGTTTGGTCGGCCTTATTGGCTAAAATTCTGGAACCTTCCGAGGTGGTGGAAAATTGCCTATATAAAGAAGACTGTATTATTGTCTTAGGCAGTTCAGAATAGTTCTGGGTAGTAGATCTGGGTAATAGTTTGAGGCTTTGTCCTATAGAATATTGTAAGGGAATGCCCATGTGGCTTTGCATATTGTAATTTTGAAAGTTTGTAATTCTACATTTGTGGAGATAATAAGAAGCCAATTTTCTGTTCTTGCATATTATTGTTGTTTCTCTATTTCTATTATGTGTTTGTGGTATTAAGGGTAGCACCCTTCATCACTAGAGTTGTGGTAAGAGTTTATGGGTGCGATCAGAATGAAAGACTAAGTGATGTCTCTAAATTCTATATCTATGACCACACAAGTTTATCTTATGAACATTGTGACTTATGATTGATTGAAGGATGACAGGTCAACAAAAAGAACAAGATGTAACCAAGGAGGAATGATTTGATGATTATGTCAAATAGTTTGCATTTAGGTGTTGTGATTTAGGATATGTTATCTTGAATATGGTATGAGGTTATTGGTGCGACCACATCATGATTGGTGACCAGAAGACAAAGTTTCAATAGATAGAATTTTACTTAGTGAAAAGTAAATGAAGTTCTTAGAATAATTAGTCTGATCCTTAACTGATAATGTTGCACCATGTTACAATAAGTGGTTATGTGTTGTAAGATCACAGTGAAATGGCAGATAGATGTGGAATGATGAGTTGGCATTTTCATGATCATTATGATCAGATTTCTTGAAGTTATGCAAGAATATTGGAGAGTGAGATATGGTTTTATATGTCTTTGTCAAATTGATTGTGTGACAAATCTAGAGGCCGATGTGGATTTTAAATTGTAATTGATAATTGCTAACACATTTTAGGGTTCAAGGATTGAGTAGGAATGTATTTTAATGATGAAATTCAAATGCATTAGGTCCTTGGTCAACCTAGTTAACTTGAAAACATATTTTTATCATTTTGGTGTATTATGAAAAGAGTGGAAGAAAAAGATAAAAAATGTAGGTGTGTGATTGTAGGGTTAGGATATTTTTCATGTGAAGTAGAGATTAAGCTTGAATTGGATCTATACTAGAAGAGGAGAAGTTATATATTCTCATATCACTTTCACTTGTTGATTCCTACTAGTTTATTCAAGAAAATCCCTTAATCGGGTAGACTCTAACATGTTTGATTTATAAATCTTTTAACATGTGACTCTTTAACTAGGGTTTGAAATCACTTAGTAGGGTTACTCCTAATAGGGTAAAGCTCCTAAAAAGGCTATAGGTAAAACCCTTAACTAGGTGGCTCCTAATAGGATCTTTCTCTTAACCGGGCATTTTGTAAGCTTTTAACATCCACTAAGAACTTAATCAAGCATACTTCAGAAGAGTGAAAAATTATTTGTAGGTGTCATCCCCATGCATGGTTTTTCCCAATTGGGTTTCCAGGAGAAGAATATTGGTTTTATTGTGTTTCATGGTTGTCGATGTTTATTGTTATGTATTTTATTATGCATGCAATAAATGTTAATTGATGCAAGCTGTTAAATGGTTTAAGATTATTTTAATTGTTAGATTACTAATCCCCCCCTTCTCATTAATCTTGGACCTGATAATACTAACAATTGGTATCAAATATTTGTTCCTCTTTGTGGTAAGCCTAGCGGCTTGAGGAGAAGATCACAATGATGAGGAAGGAACCTCCCAAGTTCATTAAAGACAACTACTTGGTATGGAGTGACATAATGAAGTTATATCTAAAAGGTATGGGATCACAATACTAGATGAATTTCACACACAACTATACCACTCCTGCTAGAACTCTCAATACAGATCAATTGAAAGAACATCAAAAGAATATTCAAGGAAAAGAAGTTATTCTAGGTAACTTATCTAATATTAAAAATATTTTGATGATCATGGACTTGATATTGCCTATGATGTTTGGGAAAATTTGAAGCTAATATATGGTGGAGATATTCATTTGAAAAAATATAATGAAGATAGTCTCAAAGGTAAGTATGATGACATGAAGATGGTAGAAGGAGAGAACATTGCATAATATGATCAAAGAATAAAAGAAGTTGTTGGTTCTATTAGAGGTGTTGGTAGAGCTATTGAGGAAGATGTTATGGTAAGTAAAATGTTGAGAAATTTACTACCTACTTATACCATTAGAGTGTCTTCTATAAATAATCTAACAAATTTTAACAATGTTACTATAGATGGATTGATTGTTAATCTTACTACATTTGAGTTGAATAATTTTGATAATAGTATTCCAAAAGTTGGGGCAGTTTTCAAGGCATCGATGTTTAATGTACTGATAAGGAAAGGTAAAGAATTAAGTTGTGATTCTTATTGCATGTCAAGTTACACCAGGGAAATTGAATCTATCTTGGAAAATGAAAAGAGACAAGGAGAGATTGAAGCATTGCTAGCAAGGATATTTCCTAGAGGGACTGGTAACTACAAAGGTAAGCTACCACTACATTTTTTTTCATGTAATAATATTGAACATATTACAGCTAGATGTCCTAATGGTGAAGGAAAGGATAAGTTTAGAAAGTTCAAGGGAAAATAAAATAAAGAATGCTAGGTTGTAGTTTATGAAGGAGTTACCAATCAAGAATCAGAAGATAATGAGGAAGAAGATATTGTATTTTTTACATTCAAAGAAGATCCATCCAAACACAAAAAGGAACTATTTTCTTACATGGGACACAATGATGAATGAATTATAAACAATGGGTGCTCACATCATATGACTGGTGATAAGAGTAATTTCATTAAGTTTGAGGTGTTTGATGGTGGTGTGGTAAGGTTTGGAAACAATACACCTTGTTTGGTTAAAGGAAAAGGCATTATTACTTTGAATGATAAGAGTAATATAGATGTTGTTTATCTTGTGGATGGTCTAATATATTATCTTTTGAGTGTGGGTTAGCTAAATGAAAAAGGTTACAAATTATAATTCAAAGGAGGTATGTGCAGAATACTTGAAAGATTGAATGATGAGATTTCTATCAAAAGTCACACTAGATGTAATTTATTCCATTTGAATAATATGGTATATAGTTCTTTGGTTACAAAGGTTTAAGATAGTTGGGTATGGAATAGAAGGTTCTTTCATATAGATTTTGATAGTTTGATCAAAGTGAGTAAGAAAAATGTAGTTAGGGGATTTCCACAATCAGTCAAGCCAAACAATATGATGTGTAAAGAATGCCAGTTGGGTAAGTTGACTAGTTCTACTTTCTAAAGAAAGTATTTTTCATCTAAGGGCATACTTGATTCAGTGCATACTGATCTTTGTGGGCCTACGAGATAGAGAAGTTATAGAGGTGATAGATATTTATAATTGTTTACCAATGACTATTCAAGAATGATTTGGGTAATTTTCTTGAAGGATAAATTTGATGCATTCCAAAAATTCAAAGCATTCAAGGAACTGGTTGAGAAGAAATCAGGTAAGAATCTGTAGTGCTTAAGGTCTGATAGACGAGGTGAGTTTACTTCTATAAAATTTGCTGAGGATTTTGAGGATAATGGAATCATAAGACAAATGTCTACCCCAAGGACTCCACAAAAAATGGTTTTGTAGAGAGGAAGAACATAACTATAGTGGATGTTGCAAGGACAATGTTGATTCAAGGTGATGTACCAAAAATGTATTGGAAAGAAGCAATTAGTACTTCTATTTACACATTGAACTAGGTACAAGTAAAGAAAGGAACTAATAAGACACCTTATGAGCTATGGTATGGTCACTCACCTAGTGTTAAATATTTCAAAATATTTTGTAGTAGATGTTATATTAAGAGGGACAATTACACATGGAAGTTTGATCAAAAAAGTGATGAAGGTATCTTCTAGGGTTATTCTACTAAAAGTAAAGCATACAAGTGTTTCAATAAGAGAACTAAAAAAATGATTGAGAGTGAGAATGTAAAGGTGGAAAAATACCCATATAAATATGATGACTCAAGAAAGCAAGTGACAGAGGATGATCAGGAGATTGTGTACATTGAACCAGAATACCATGAACCAAAAAAACAAAACAATGTGGAAGAAGTGACTCAACCGATAGAAGAAGAAGCTCCAAGGATTGAACCGGTGATACCTCGATATGTGAAGTTAAATCACTCTACTAATTAGATTATAGGTGTTAAAAATAGAAGTTTTCTAACCAGAAGAAATCTTAGAGAAAGTACTTGTTTGATTTCCAAGTTTGAGCCTAAGATAGTGAAGGAAGAAATCAAGGATGAAGATTGGTTAAAATCTATGGAGGAAGAACTTAATCAAATTAAGAAGAATTATACATGGATTCTTGTTCCCAGACCTGCAAATAAAAATGTGAT
>BSBK01005204.1:47500-200210 GCA_027943335.1 Chamaecyparis obtusa
ACTGAACTAGTAACTATCTTTTCTGACAATACAAGTGCAATAAATAGTTCAAAGAATCTGATAATACATTCCAAGACTAAGCACATTGCAATTAAGTATCACTTTATGAGAAATCAAGTACATGAGAAGGAGATGAAGTTGGAATATGTACCAACAAAGGAGAAGACAACATATATCTTCACTAAGGCACTACCTAATGATAATTTTGAGTACCTTAGAGGAAAGATTAGGGTTCTGCCCCTACTTGAAAATAATTAAAATGATGTTGATGCATCAATCCAGTGGATTTATTTCCATCTTTCACTATGGATTGATCATCAAGGTACTACTCCTTAGGGGGAGCAGTTAGAAAGAGATGAAAATAGTTATAGTAGATAGATAATTAGGCATATTGCCCCTTTGGCATTATTTTCAAAGGGGGAGAAGAGTTAATAATATCAAGATAAGACTAGAAGAAGAACCAGTTGAAGGAATAGGGGGAGAAGACTTTAAAGAAGAATATTATAAGAGAGATTATTTATTTGTTGGGTATTGTTGGTGTTGATATCAATGCCAAAGGGGGAGATGTTAGAAATTTGGCTAAGAGGTGAATATATAAATAGATTTAGGTTGTCATTTATGGAAATATGTTAGTCATATTAAGTTAACAGATCATGAAGATCAAGTTTTGGATTGAAGACTCAGAAAATTGTTTGTGTCAAAGAGTTTAATTGGCACAACAAGCACTATTTTGATTGGTGAACTTTACAGAGACATTATTGGCATGTGAAAAGTTAGTAAAAGGTAGAATAAACATTTCACTACATTCCTATAAGTGCACGAGTCATTTGAATCAGTATGGACAAAGATATTATAGGTTTACCAGTTGTAGTACTGAGCAATCAGAATAGGACATAGTTAAGGAATTTGATATTTTATGTTTAGGGATTATTTTGTTTACCAGAATAATTACTTAACCAATCAGGGAAAACATCCTAGATGTTAACCCTAAGTGAGAAAAGTTTAATTTTTTATTTTGGGACACATGTGAAAGCATGAAGGCTGAGAGAAAAAATAAAAATATGGTATAAAGGACAAATTTTAGAATTCAAAGTTGTGTGCAGTTATTATGATAACTATGTTATTGTTATTTGATGAGAACTTGATGTTGATAGTAGTAAAAAGGTAGAGTATGCGAAGATTCTACAATGAGATTCAAAGGACAAATCAAATATAGAAGATATCAGAATTGTCAAAGGTTTTTGTATCTATACTTTTGAATGCAAAATACTATTGTATATTGCATGTTTGGGTAGTGGGATCATCTTGCATAATTATATTACAACTCCTAATAGGTTTGAGGCTTCTAACAAGTCCTAGTCCTATAACAAGGACTGATTTACTATGCCCTTGTAACAAGACTCCTAACATGGTCTAATATCTCTAACTAGATCCATTATATTAGTGGATCATTTTATGGGTACCATCCCCACCAAGGTTTTCCCTTGACTAGGGTTTCCCTAGTTAACAAATAATGGTGTTATGAGTTAAATTTATTTATGGTTTTGTTTACTTTTTATCTTAATCACATATGCATGTTTAAAGATTATTAAAAGTATCCATAGTTGGGAAAAAGTTTATGAAATACTGATTCACCCTACCTCTCAGTATTTCCTATTTCTAACAATTGGTATCAGAGCATAGTTACTTAGAGAAGGCCTAACAACTTGAGTAAGAAATCTTTGGAAATGGATCAGTTATAGAAGAACTTGGATGAAGCCCTTGAGGAACTTGATGTAATCACCGCAGAAAAAGATGATCTGAATATCAAACTTAGAGAAGCACAAGATTACATTCAGAGGGTAAAAGACAAAATTGAATCTACCAAATCCAAGAAAGAATCAAATGATCAGATCAAGGATAGTGATGAAATTACTAAGCTTAAGAAAGAGAATGAGATCTTGAAGCATGAGCTTGATATTAAAAATCTTAAAATGAGCATTATAGAAGATGAAAAAAAAATTCAATTAGATTTGAGATCTAAGAATACAAATCTGAAATCCAAACTTACCAAGGTGACATCTAAACTTGAGACTACAAAGCTAAAATATTCAGAACTTGAAAAATACAATATCATTGTGAAAGGAGAGATTACACAAACAAAGAAACATCTTGAGAAGCTATACTTTGGCACTGAAAAACTTGATGAGAAGATCATGGCACAAAGACCCAAAGACCCAAAGATGACATGAGTGGTATGGATATAATGAAGGTGAATTATCTAAAGTATCTAAGGCTACAAAGGAAACAAATCTAGCAAATCAACAATCTAAATCACATCAAGAAGATCTAATCAATGATGTACCTAATCTATTTGAAAAACCCAAAGAAGTGAAGAATCAATTCAAAGGAAGATTCTTTGTATGCAATGAAGTTGGTCATATGAAGGAGGACTATACAGGTAAGTATACTAACCCTATATATGATTATTGCTATAATTTTTATTCTTATGGTCATAAAGCTATTGAATGTAGGAAACCTAGATATAATAATAATGATAGAATGTATGTAAGTACTAACCCTGCAACAAATAGAACTATTGGAGAAACTAATGTTATAAGGAATGGAGTTATGTGTTATAAGTCTAACAACATTGGATATTTTTCTAGAGATTGTAGATTGCAAACTTTAATAAATCAAGATCAAGATGTGGAAACAATGTGATACAATGTCAAATTTATAACAATTTGGGACATACAACAAGATTTTGCAGAATGAACAATATGACAACACCAAATAGAAAACCATCACACATTAATTATAGAAGGAATGCAAACAATGTGAAAGAACATGTAGAAAGATTTAAAGAAACATTTTTAAAGCAAAAGATACCGGAAGGTTCACAAATTTGGACAAAAAAGAAGAAAAGTGACACATCTAAGAATAAGTAGTAGTCAGTAATAGTTGTTGACCAACCGTTATCAATCTGAGTAATATATTTTAAGAGAATAAAGGGGAATTAGCATCAAAAAGTCATTCAAACCCCTGTATGATCAAATTGAGACTTATTGTAACACCTCAAAAACTAAAAACTAAAAGATAAAACCAATGAAGAATCAACCATAAACAAAACCACATAGAACCATAGTAATAATAATTTTATTTTTTATTTTTAATTACAAATTGGAACATATAAACATAGTAACTACTTCTAAGAGCTTTATAGTTTTCAACTGAAATACATCAGAGTAATGAGAATACTCTTTATTCAAAGACTTAGATTCAAATACAAAATTTCCTTTTCAGCCAATCCTATACATTCTACGAATAGTTCTGATAACTAATAACCAAGAAATGATCTGTTTCCCATAAATCTTAACATCTGCTAACCACTGTCCCATACTCATTGATTTATCCATCTAAAATCGGAAAATCAAGAATAAACACAAGCACAATTGCAAACAGGGCTCAGTCACATTAATTAAGATAACGAATCATCTCCAAAATTCTACAACCATAAAAGTTAGTATAACATAACAATTATGCAGATTAAATACAGATGTTATTGAAACCTAATAACATAATTCCATTCTTGTAACACCAAAAATAGCAGGCACTATATCTCTTTCTAACAAAAATAAACTCGCAAAGAAAATGACAAGGTAATGATCCAATAGTTCATGGGTGTCCACATAAGGACCTACGCTATGTATCCGTAAGGAAACCTCGTAGTAATCCATTATGTCTGATGAAACCATAATGTTTTATCTTGTTAATTGAAACCCATATCCCTTGAATTTATAATTATCACTTAATTAAACAATTGATATAAATTCTTTCCCATAAGGATATAGACTAGTGTTAGTCGCAACTAATAGAAATTCTATCACCACAAGGTACTAGACTAGTGTCAGCCCCCCCAATCTAAGGATCACACTTGCATTATCTCAAAACACTTGATCTAGTAATTAATGATTGAAATGAAATAAACTACATTACACAATTTCAACTAACACTCCATTTATATTGCATCAATTATAAAATTGAAACAGCAATCAAAAATCCATTTAGATCCATGTTTCCATTTTCCATAATGTACATACTTAAACATGATGTTTCCTAAAAGAAGAAAAGATCACAATACTTTCTCCATCACAAACCCAATCAAATAATAACCTCCACATTAACTTAACATTATATTTGAAACTGTACAGTAAAAATGTCCATATTGAAATCACGATTCCATGAAATAGAAAAGAACTAAAATAATCGTATATCAACTGAATCAACACAACACCCATCACATTTAACAAACATACAAGCTTGCCATAAACCAATTAATTATAACCAATTTGCTATACATCCTGCTCTGTTAATTATAAGTTCATCCTTTTTGATGAAGGGTGCTCCCCTTAATACCACAAGCACATAACAGAAATAGAGAAACAACAACAATATGCAAGAACAGAAAATTGGCTTCTTATTATCTCCACAAATGTGGAATTACAAACTTTCAGAATTACAATATGCAAAGCCACATGGGCATTCCCTTACAATATTCTGTAGGACAAAGCCTCAAACTATTACCCAGATCTACTACCCAGAACTATTCTGAACTGCCTAAGACAATAATACAGCCTTCCTTATATAGGCAATTTTCCACCGCCTGGGAAGGTTCCAGAATTTTAGCCAATAAGGCCGACCAAACTTAGAATTATTTTTTTTATTTTACATTTCATTACATCGTAGTCGGCTCAAAATAAATTTTGAAACCCGAACAGAAATTTTGAAGAAAAATCATTTTCCGCCATTTCAGGTGACCCAACTTCCGAAGACCATAAGTCATCACCAGTTGACCCGATTGACTATTGTAACCCCATTTCGGAAACGCCACGAAGCACTCTACAACGCTTGAATTAAGCAAGCTTCATTCAGCCCAAAATTTGACCTCATCCGGGGCCTCTAAAGCCTTCAAAACTGAGTTCGAAGTTTCTGTACCTTGCTGCCAATACCGAAAATCTTCAATATCTTCCAATATACACTTGATCTGGCAATGAAACTTTACTGGCAGACTTATATGACCAAAATGAACCTCCAAGAAAGAAATCAGATCATTCTGAGCACATACAAAAATTACCAAAAATAGTAACTTTCCATAAATAGCAGCTCTGCACAAAATAGCCCTTATTGAATACAGAAACAGAAATATTTTTGGGTGATGCAAGATTGCTCTTACACCCAGGATGCTCCTGCATCAGACACCCGGGGTAATTTGAGAAGTGACCCTGTCACGACTCAGGTGTGCAGAGGAAAACCAAGACGGCTAATCTCCTCCTTTGTCAGCCATGATGAATCTTCAACAGGTCATCCTTTCCACTTGACCAGATATTCTTCGTATATCCTGTTCCTTGTGCTTCTGCCAATACGACTGTCCAGTATATCTTCGATCTCCTTAGTGTCTGAACTAGTTGCTGGAATACTCCACTGTGCTGCTGTGATCTCATCTTCAACACCTCCTTCATGATACTCTGTCAGGTCTAAAATGTTAAACACTGGTGAAATATTTAGCTCAGTAGGCAATTCTACCTCATATGCATTTCCTGAATCATGCTTCTTCAGTATCTTACATGGCCCAAACTTCTTCATTTTCAGCTTGTTATATGTACCAACTGGAAACCGCTCCTTCCGCAAATGAACCATGACTTCATCACCAACCTGAAATTTCTTATACCTCCTTTTCTCATCTGCCTTAGCCTTATACTGTGCATTCATCTTGGTAATATGCTTCCTCACCTCCTCATGGATGTTCTTCAAGTGTTCTGCAAAATCCTCAGCTTCAGCACTACTTATTTCTCCTTTATCTATCTTTCTCAATTCAGATGCATTTCTTGGACTACTTCCATATACAATCTGGAATGGTGATTTACCAGTGCTCCTGTTGACAGAATTATTGTATGCAAATTCCGCTTGTGGTAAAATCAAATCCCATCCTGCTGGCTTATCTCCAACCAAACATCTCAGCAAATTTCCCAAACTTCTATTCACCACCTCTGTCTGTCCATCAGTCTGTGGATGATGTGATGAACTGAACTTCAAATCTGTCTTCAGCTTCTTCCACAATGTACGCTAGAAATATCCAACAAACTTAGTGTCCCGATCTGAAACTATGGTCTTTGGCAAACCATGAAGTCTCACTACTTCTCTGAAAAACAATTCTGCTACATGAATAGCATCAGTAGTCTTCTTGCAGGGAATGAAATGTGTCATCTTTGAAAATCTATCAACCACCACAAAAATTGAATCATGTCCCCGCTGAGTCCTCGGTAAACCAAGAACAAAGTCCATGCTAATATCCTCCCAAGGCTTCTCTGGTACAGGTAGTGGCTGATACAACCCTGTATTCTGCTTCACTCCTTTCGCCATCTGACATACTCTGCAACTCTGTACAAACTTCTTCACATCTTGCTGTAACTGTGGCCAATAATAATTCTCACTAACCAAACCAAGGGTTTTATCATGGCCAAAGTGTCCAGCCAATCCTCCACTATGCTTCTCCTTGATGAGATTCTCCCTCATAGAACTTCGTGGAATGCACAACTGACTCCCTCTGAATAGCATTTCATCCTGGATGATGAAATCCAACCATTTCATCCTGTCTTGAGTAACAGGTTCTTTACAAGCTTTCCAAGCTTCACCAAAATCAGGATCCTCTGGATACAAATTCTTGAGTTCCTTGAACCCAACCACTTCAATCTGCATTTCTGTCAGCAATAGTTGCCTTCTGCTAAGAGCATCTACAACCCTATTAGACTTTCCACTCCTGTGTTTCAAAACAAATGTATAACTCTGTAAAAATTCAACCCATTTCAAATGCCTCTGATTCAACTTTCCTTGACTATTCAAATATTGCAAAGCTTGATGATCAGTATACAAAACAAACTCCTTAGGAAGCAAATAGTGTCTCCACTTCTTTAATGCTTGAATTATAGCATAAAATTCTTGATCATAAATAGAATATTTTCTCTTGGCATCATTCAACTTCTCACTGAAATAAGCAATAGGTTTACCTTCTTGGCTCATAACAGCTCCTATTGCAGTACCACTAGCATCACAATCTACTTGAAACACCTTATTAAAATCTGGAAGTGCTAAAACTGGTTGTTCTGTAACTTTTTGTTTCAACAATTGAAAACTCTTTTCTGCCCCATTAGTCCACTTAAACTCTTTTCTATCCCCTCTCATTGTTTCAGTTAAGGGTCCACAAATACTGCTAAAATTTTTGATAAACTTTCTGTAAAAGCTAGCTAGACCATGAAAAGATCTTACCTCAGTAGCATTCCTTGGAGTAGGCCATTCAAGGATAGCCTGTACCTTCTCTGGGTCCATTTTTAGACCTTCGGCTGAAACTACAAATCCCAAATACACTAACTCTTTCTTCACAAAACTGCACTTCTTCAAATTAATCAATAATTTCTCTTCTCTCAACTTCTCAAATACCATACGAATATGCATCATATGCTCCTCCAATGTCTTACTAAAGATCAAAATATCATCTAGGTAAACAATGACAAACTTACCCAGAAATTCTTTCAGAACCTCATTCATGAGCCGCATGAAAGTGCTCGGTGCATTGGTTAGCCCAAAAGGCATGACTAACCACTCATACAGTCCTTCCTTTGTCTTGAAGGCAGTCTTCCATTCATCTCCCTCCCTGATCTGAATCTGATGATATCCACTTTTCAGATCTATCTTTGAAAAATACACAGCTCCACTCAAACAATCCATAATATCATCCATTCGTGGCAATGGAAACCTGTACTTGATTGTGATCTTGTTTATTGCCCTAGAATCTGTACACATCCTCCATTCTCCATTCTTCTTTGGTGCTAATACTGCTGGTACAGCACAGGGACTCAGACTCTCTCGAATCAATCCTTTCTGTAACAACTCATGTACTTGTCTGTTCAACTCCTCACTTTCTGCAGGTGTCATTCTATGTGCTGCCTTATTCGAAAAACTCGCTCCTGGGATCAAGTCCATCTGATGACTGATCTTCCTGACTGGTGGTAATCCATCAGGCACGTTATCGGATACAATATCCTGAAACTCATTCAACAAATCTACAACTTCTACAGGAACATCTTCTACTTCCTCTTTACCAGCTTTTGGAATTAAAGCAAAACATACATGCTCATGCCTCATACCATCTAGGAATTTCCTTCCATCAACAAATGTTATTCTTGCATTACCACATACCTTTTCTTCAATCTCCTTCAATGGCTTTAGCTTATGTCGCACTCCATCCTTTGTTAGGGAATAGGTATTCACACGACCATCGTGTACAGCACATCTGTCAAACTGCCATGGTCTACCCAATAACATATGACATGCATCCATAGAGATGATATCATATAGTACCTCATCTTGGTACCCGCCGATCTTGAACTTCACTAGGCATTGTTCATTGACCATGACCTTGTGGTCATCCTGTACCTAGGCAATCCGATATGGATGTGGGTGTTTCTGTCTCTTGAGTTTCAACTTTGTCACCATCTCTTCTGACACCAAATTGTCAGTGCTTCCACTATCAATAATCACATCACAACATTTACCTTCACACTTGCACCTGGTGCGAAACAGGCTCCTCCTTTGCTCAGGTTCATTCTCACCACTCAACAGGACTCTTCTGTTAATCAACGTTTCTCCTCTTTCAGCATCTTCAGAATTTGATGATCTGGCATCTTCATCTACATGTGCAACTCTGGCCTGGCCTTCATTTCTCCTGTCTGTCCTGCCTTGGCGCTGAGGACATTCAAATGCCCTATGACCTTCTTCTCCATAGTGAAAACATGTTCCACGGAAGCCACCTCTTCCAGATCCTTGTCCTCTTCCTCTTCCTCTTTGATCTCTATTATTCTGATCCTGGAAGCGATTGGAATTATTTCCTCGCTGATTCTGACTGCTACTAGCCTCATCTTTCTTTTTCGGATCTTCATTTCGGCCACCATATGACCGTCCACCAGATCGTCCACCGCGACCTCTTCCGTTTTGTCTGCTCTCAAACTTCTTGTTCAGCTTTTCCTCTACTTTTAGGGCAAACTGGTATGCCTCCTCAATACTGTTCATTCGAACCAGATTCAGCTCCTCCTGAATGCTTGGCCTTAACCCATTAAGGTATCGGGCAACTTTCTCCTTATCAGCTTCTGCATGGCCTGTTCTGATGAGAAGTCGGTAGAACTCCTCTGTATTCTCCTGAACAGATCTTCCCGCTTGCTTCAAACTCTGCATTTTCTTTAGTAGGTCAAGCTCATAATCAACAGGAATGAACTGTCGCTTCAATTTATCCACCATCCGATCCCATCTTGTGATTTTATCTTTCCCTCTTCTATTTCGCTCTAATTGAATTTCTTGCCACCAGATCTTCGCATGACCTTTCAATCTGGCTTTCGCAAATTTGACCCTATCAGGATCCTCAACATCTTCGTACTCAAAATACTCCTCACATTCATTGATCCAGTCGATCAATTCCTCTGGGTTAAGATTTCCAGAAAATGTAGGAACCTCAATCTTAGGTCTTTTCCCAATCTTGGAAATCGCCCGAAAAAGTCTTTCTTCCTCCTGGTTCACAATTTCAGCTTCTCCTTCTTGATATTCTTCTTCGGCTTCATCCTCGCTTTCATCTCTAACATTAAGATTCATTCCTCTGTGAATTTCTTCTTGCAATGCTCGCACTTGTCTCTGCAGCTCTCTAACCTCAGGTGTTACAACACCAGCTCTTCCGCCACGTTCCCTTCGTGGAGGCATTTTCGCAATGCGCGCTGAAACCCTAGCCACGGTCCTGGTGCAAACTGCCTCACAGTCGGTGATCTGTTTACACACTCAAGAACTCCTGCTCTGATACCACTTGATGAAGGGTGCTCCCCTTAATACCACAAGCACATAACAGAAATAGAGAAACAACAACAATATGCAAGAACAGAAAATTGGCTTCTTATTATCTCCACAAATGTGGAATTACAAACTTTCAGAATTACAATATGCAAAGCCACATGGGCATTCCCTTACAATATTCTGTAGGACAAAGCCTCAAACTATTACCCAGATCTACTACCCAGAACTATTCTGAACTGCCTAAGACAATAATACAGCCTTCCTTATATAGGCAATTTTCCACCGCCTGGGAAGGTTCCAGAATTTTAGCCAATAAGGCCGACCAAACTTAGAATTACTTTTTTTATTTTACATTTCATTACATCGTAGTCGGCTCAAAATAAATTTTGAAACCCGAACAGAAATTTTGAAGAAAAATCATTTTCCGCCATTTCAGGTGACCAAACTTCCGAAGACCATAAGTCATCACCAGTTGACCCGATTGACTATTGTAACCCCATTTCGGAAATGCCACGAAGCGCTCTACAACACTTGAATAAGCAAGCTTCATTCAGCCCAAAATTCGACCTCATCCGGGGCCTCTAAAGCCTTCAAAACTGAGTTCGAAGTTTCTGTACCTTGCTGCCAATACCGAAAATCTTCAATATCTTCCAATATACACTTGATCTGGCAATGAAACTTTACTGGCAGACTTATATGACCAAAATGAACCTCCAAGAAAGAAATCAGATCATTCTGAGCACATACAAAAATTACCAAAAATAGTAACTTTCCATAAATAGCAGCTCTGCACAAAATAGCCCTTATTGAATACAGAAACAGAAATATTTTTGGGTGATGCAAGATTGCTCTTACACCTAGGATGCTCCTGCATCACTTTTATATACATGTCAGCGTATGTACATGTATACACCATGGCTTGTGTATACATATACATATTCCAGGAGGTATATATAATTATATAGACTTGTAAATAATAGTTTAGAATGATTAACAAAACATTGATAATTATTTACTAAACAGAGGTTCAAAACAAAATTCTAATTCTAAATCGTAACTCATCATTCACAAAATTCAAGTCCATAAATACACATTGGAAAACCATACTAGTCATCTCAGTCCTAACAAAAACACATCTACTTTATAATACTACTGAATCTGCCAATTACATAAAATGAATAACAGAATAATAAGAACCGTCATCTACATTTTAAAAAAATCAAAGTGGAACTTCCTTAATGACTGAAAAAGATATTAATTGACTTTCCTATATATTCCTTGCATTTCCTAATGTCAAAACAAAACTATATTTCACACTTGTAATTATTTCTGTAAAATCATCTAGCTCGCAGTCAGGATTTGGTACAGCAAAATACCTACATTTTCACTATTGACTGATCCAAAATAGTGACAAACACCCAATAGACATAACACATATTCAGATAGCTAAAGGAGTAAACTCAAGAATACCTTAAACGACACATATGATGCAAGAGTATAAGCTGATACTCATCCCTGAATATCTCCTTAATAATAAACATTAAAAGGTAGACATCGAAACAAAAAGCACTATGGTATAACCATATTCATAGCAACAAACTATATTCCCCATAGTTCAGCACAAGCTTAAAGAAAACACTGTCAAACTTCATACTCAGATTCAAAGAAAACCCTTCAACACAATATTCTCAAAAATAACATAATAAGAACATATATTTAATACCACACAAAACCAATCTTCTACTTCCTCAACTTAAAAACAAACATCAAGAGTGAAACAGTCATTCATTTCAAATTCCTCTGCTAATCATAACATCTATTAACTTTAATAAGCTTCTTAAAACATCCAAGAAGAAACCGGTTCATGATCGAGCTCACAGAGAATACAATCACAAAGACCTTACATTCATCAACTATCTAAAAATAGCATTTAAACATTCGAATATTTCATTTGCAGAAAATAATGGAAATAGAGGATAAGGTGAGAGAATGCCCCTACCTGGTATTTGTGTGGGGAGGTATCCAAAAACTGAAGTATGCCAATGCTAGCTCCTACCTGGTGAGCTTCACAGTCAAACCGTTATCTCAACCACGAAGATCTGTTTCCACTAACTAACCAAGTGTCGTGCAAAAGAGCCCACAATGCAAATACAAAGATGATAGTATATGAAACACAAAACTTCCCAGATGACCACAAACAGAAGGGTAAAACTTGCCATGAAAACCCCTTCCCATCCCAAGCATCTTATCATATAAAATATAACAAGAAAACAAGTCCATTACTAACTGTTTACCCAAACTGCCGCAGCAATGCATGGTGAAAGATGGTGTCATTGTTCAACTGCAACTTCTTCACCAGAGCTAATGGCGGACATCAAAACACAAAGATGAATTACATCAATGAGTTCATTCAATTCGAGCTTATCTCTTTCAGCAAGCACAATACATTCCCTACCATATGTCCATCAACGTACAATCCCATAACCTGAAAATAGCTTAAACCCCACTAACTCCACTATGCGATGAAAGTGCAATTAAACCCTGTCATGTGATAAGTCATGTCTTTGAGCTAGGTCACAAATAGGAAGGCTTAGGGATAGATTAAATATATCTAGGTTAGATAACATTTGTCGATCTTAGGTTTAAAAAAAAAAAACTAGCTTATGCATCATTGATAACAACACATTAACAATTCCAAACTACTAACACTAACCAAACTAACCTCCTTCTAACATACAAGATAGGGTATGCTAACTTAGATAATTCTTTTAGTTTTAGCAGAAAGAAAAGCCACATAATTTCTAAAACAATCAATCATTAATATATGTATATATATACATTTTTATTTTGAACTCAAAATTGGATTAAAATTAAGTAACAACAATCTCTATTTACTGTCTGCATCATCAAGATACATTTATCCATAATAATAAATCCAATTCTAATTATGTTTAACATATTATTTAGAATTCCAAAACAATGAACCAATTATAAGACAATTGTCTAACTATTTTAGCTATACTTATTTCCACAATTATGCCAAAACTCGAATCTCTAATTGAACTATCCAGTACCATTAATTCAAAAGTCAGTCTATACCAATTCTTACATAAGGAAATCTCATTAAGCTATAGAATAGACATAATTTTCTGAGTGTCTGGCAGAACCAAAATACCTATTATAGAGATAAACATATTTATTCCAAACAACAAGGTTCAAATGAATGAAGTCAGAGTTCAAACTCATAGAAGTCTAACAGAAATATTGTTCCAGATAAAACGATGCTACTCAAACCAAAAATCCAACCATAACATAACATTGAAAAGTAAAGCCTGAGACTGTCAGGGGCATGACACTTATGCAATTAATATAAGGCAGACAAGAATGAAAGGAAGCTATATCTAAGAGTTCATGCAATTCAGAGTTCATATTTGGAAGCACAAACAAAAATTTCTCTGGTTAATGGAAATAACTTTTTGAAGCCTGCATACTTGCACAATTAATGCAAAAGCAAAATGAAAATGATTTAATGGTTGAAATCAACTAAGTGATCACCATTTGATTGTGCAAAGAGTTAAGGAGCCCTTGAAAGAAAAAATTTTAAGTGTCTTGAAGCAATTTGGAAGCAAATTTTAGCAAGCCCTAGTTTCATGATTTCAAAGGTATTTATCACTTGCACAATTGTATTTCCAAGCAAAGTAAAGAGTTTAATTTAAAAGAATGGCTACACCAACTATTTGTAACATCAGTGAGAGGCCTAGGTATAAGTTTAAGAAGCACCCTTATATTTCTCTTGAGGATGATCCATCTGAATCATTTTCACAAATACCAAGTAGAGTTTTACACGTAGAAGACATCCATGCATATACACATTGCAAATTTGATGCAATAGGAGATAATGAAATTCATAAGGACATGAAGTCCCTATACACAAAAATGATGTTACTTTCAAACAAGGGTTTGAGAACTTAGAAAACCTAAAAATCACCAAGTGTATGTTCTTTGTGGAATTTGATCAACATGTTCATGGACAAGGATAATTTTGAGAAAAAATCATGATAACATGTTTTGGGTAGGAGACATTATTGTGATGATTAATAATGAAATGATTCACAAATAGACTAGATTTAGCAATGAGGGAAATAACCTTGTGAATGAAAAGAAAGTAAAGAAGCTAGTTGAAATAAACATTGAGTCAGTATCTAATGGAAGGAATATGAAACTAGACAGAATCAAGCAATTTGATGTGAAATTAATAAGTAAGATAATTGGTTACAAAATGAATTATAGCTCAAGAGTAAATTTTGTACCTGCTAGATTTATCCATGCAGCTTACATGATGACTGTAGGAAATGAGAAAGTAAACATGTGTAAAATTCTTACACAATAATTGGTAGACAACATAGACAAAATCAAGAAAAGCAAGAATGCAATATTTAGATTTGAGTCTTTGATAACGTATCTATTCTTTCAAGTGATAAGAATATTTCCTGGTATGCCGAATTATGAATGGGATACAAACAAAAGAACAATGGAACTGATTACTTATTACTATAGAAAGCAACATGCAGAAAATATTACAGCAAACATTTCAAAGATGATGAAGGATTTTCAATAAAAAATGAAACAAAGGTATAGAATTCCACCTATGATTGTGTTGGGATTATGGTAGGTTAGTTACTGATAGGGGAGGGGTAAATTAGTAACCCTAAAAATTTTCCCTTTAAACTTTAAAGATAAGTTCCTTAATTAACCGACTGAAGCATTTACTTTCTTCATACATTCAATAACATAACTAAAATGTAAATACTTGTAAACTAATGAAATATGCATACATGAAACTTCATACACATAACACTAGTATTTTGGTATTGTAGAAATCCTTGTTAGAAGGTAAAAACTATGGTGGGGATGGAACCCACAAAGCTTCACTACTGTAGTAAAAAAAAGTTGTCAGTTAAGGCTACAAAGATGATCACTTCTGATGATCTTACCCTGTTAGGAGTAACATTAAAAAATCTTCTAGATCTACCTGGTTAGAGGATTTTAGAAACACTCTTCAAGTGTGTACTCGATTAAGAGATTTTACATAAGACTGCTAAGTCTATTCTTTTAGGATATTTTATCTATCATAATTGGTAGAGAGTAAAAATGAAATTTGATCTAGTTTAAGAAACTTACTTTGTTGATATTAGATCCTTTAAGTACAATTAAGAAATCACCCATTGTAATGAATGTGTCCTTTCATACTGCTTAGTAGCCTTTGAACTATTTTGAATAAAATTGAATACTCTATCAAATCCTTTCAACATAACCTAGTCAGATCTTCAGATGTCTCCCAATGGCGACTACTTCATGTGTCTTTGTTCTCATAAAAATGACATCTTGAAAAATTATTTTAAATCATGATGATTTGACCTAATTAGAGTTGTGAAAATATCTAGAAAACCTAAGATCACAGGTCCAAATGAATAACCTAGAACATCAAAACATAGGGATAATTAATCATTAAATGATTATATTAGTATTTAATATTAACCTCGATCTTTGTAAACCCTTTTCTATCTCAGTAAAAGTTGTTTAGCTTGATTTATATGTCACTCCAAACTTTTATGTCAACTCTAGATCACATGGTAAATTTTGTGTCTCTGTCTTGGTATAATATTGGTGCTTGGTAATGTTGTGTTCTCGGTGATTACTATACTTAGTAATCTTTCTACTCGGTGACTACGCTTTCCATTATGATCAACTAAACCATTTTCTCTAGTTACTGATTGTATGAATTATACTAATGATAACTCTTATTGCAATTAGGAGTAAAACATTGTTGAAAAATATAAAGATGAATTATGTTTTATGGTTGAAACAAAAATGACATGTATGGAGGTAGTAGAACTAAGAGTTAAAGTCATTGACCCTTAAGGATATGAGATGAGTTAAGAGTTGATTGAAGGTTTTGTGAAGATAATTCTAGAATCATAAAGGGATAAGGATTGTCCTAGATGGGGCACTTATGAAGAAAAACTAAGATAAGTACAAGGATAGCTATATAGTAAAGAAACAAAAAAGAGAGTGGACAAGAATATTGATGAAATACTAAAAGAATCTGGGATGAGTAGAGAAGAATTTAAAGAGGCAATGAGAGTAGCAAGAGAAGTGTGAAGTAGTGGACAAATAGAAGTTTTAAGTGTAAAAACACATGCAATAGAAGGTGGACCTTCTATAGGAGTTATAATTGCAAAACAATCAACAAGATCATCCACAGTACCATACGTAGTAGTAGCACCTACTAGTCAAGAAGAAGAGGTGAGTGTAATTCAAGTGCAATCACCTACATCACAAAGAAGATCTACTAGGAGTACCACAACAATAAATCAAGTTGATATAAAGAAAGAAAAAGAAGAGAATCCCAAGCTAAAAAAAGAGTAAAGGAATCACCTACATGACTTGGTAAAGACAAAAGACACTAGTTACAAACATTGAAAGTAAGAAGCAACAAGAACAATAAATTGGATTAGAAAAAGAAACAAAGAAAGACAAACCAATTGATACAAGTACAAGAAGAAAGAAATGGAAGCCCAAAATTGAGAACATGAATAGTTTAATTATTGATGAAGGCAATTTGACAAAGCTAGACAAATTTTATCACTTGTATAATAACTTTGAGAAGTTATGGTTAGAAAATGCAATTGTGAAATACATGATTTTGTTCAATCAGAAATTTATTAATATTCATGGACAAATACCTAATGATTTATATGGGAGAGTAATGAACAAATATAAGAGAGTGAAAGAAGAAGATAAATAAATTAGAGAGAGAACAATAAGAAAGCTTTGCGAAATTAAAAATGAAGATCATTTTGGAAAGATTATGAAAATTCTAGAGTCGTTATTAAAAAAGAAGACGAGAAATCTTGATCATGGGAGGCAATTATGAACAAATTAAAAAGGAAATAGAGGAGAAAGTAACAAAGGTCATGACATAATTTGAGGACAAATTGGCTGAAGGAGAGAAGACTTCAACAGAAAAAATAATGTCTAATATAACCAAGCGTAGCCGAGAGGAAGGAAGAAAATTATTAGGGGGAAAAGCTCCTATAATCACCACAATAGAGGATACACCAGAACAAGGAAAGGTTGAGGATAAAATCAATGAAACACATATCACTATCGATGTTGATACAATGAACATTGATAGTAATCATATCATTATTGATGTAACAAAGGATCCATTTAAGGATCAAGACCAAGGAATCAACATTGTTCACAATTTTGCCACAGAAAACATAGTCGGTTATCCCAGCTCTGATGAAAAAGAGAAAGAAGTAGAAAAATCAGTAACATAAGAGAAGACAAAGGATCAAATAAATAATCATGCTCTTTGGCTTGTCACTCCTAAAAAGGCACAAACCATAGAAACTCATAGAACAAGCACAATGAAGACACCCTTAGAATAACTTCTAGCTAGCATGATGGGCAACTCAAGCAGAACATAAGTAATAGATATTGAGAAATTAGGATCAATTTCTACATATTTCATTAATAGAATAATTAAGAAGAGAAAAGAAGAAAAAAGTACACAAGATACTCTTGACAAAATAATAGGTAAACTTCAAATTTTAATTCCAGTTAAGATCAGTGAAAGTGATATTCAAAACAAGGCAGATAAAGTGTTAGAAGAATTTGATAGTCATTTCAAAACATTAGTAGAGATTGCTACAACAAAAGCACAAGTAGAGCATGATGAAAATCTTTTTAGGAATGTATGCAATAATATTAGGAATGATTTAACAAACTTGGATACTTCAATCAAGGAGTTGATAAAATGTGTTCATGAAGGGAAGGCACTATATGAAAACTATATGTTAGCACATGAACTCATCCACACATTCAATTCATAAATCAAGAATAATGAAGATGAATTGAAGAATGTGATTAATGAGCTAAAAAATGCAGATGCTCAATTTATTGACTTGGAGAAAAAGATCAGTAAAATTCATGATGAGAGGAGAATTTTGGAGAGCAGTAGAGAGCAGTTATTGCAGAGGTTCTCTTTGTTAAGAGAACATCAATCTTTGAAAATTGACATAGTTCAGAGACATCTTGAAGACTGTTTGAAGACAAAAACATCATGTGAATAGTTCAACTATCCAGACTTTCAAGAAATTGAGGTAGCATCCTATGGACTGTGCACACTACTTACAATATTAGATTCAGTAAAAGATGCATGGAATAAAGGGTTAATCGGCTTGAAGAGAAATTTTTCTGATTGCATTGCATTATTACCTAATTCATTAGCATGAAGGAATAAAGGTAGACTCAAAATTTTGACTTTTACATAACTTTTTTTTTTACTCACCTTTGTCATTGATGTCAAAGGGGGAGTAATAGCATGTAAAAATTGTAAAAAGGAAAAGTAGAAGAAATGATATATAATGTAAAAGGATTCATAAGGTATAATATAAGGGGGAGTTATCATAAGGTATAATCTAAGGGGGAGTATAGTATAAAAGATAGAAATATATATAAATGATTCACATTTTGAAATTCTATATGGTCATGTAATGTATGTCATAATTTTAAAGTTTTTGACTTAGCCAATTTTTCCACATGTTGCCATCAATGCCAAACGGGAAGATTGTTGGAAATTTAGATAAGAGGTGAATATGAAAATACATTTAGGTTGTCATTTATGTCAACATTTTAGTCATATTTAGTCGATATATCATGAAGATCAAGTTTTGGATTAAAGACTTAAAAAATTGTCTAAGTGTCATAGAGTTTAACTGGCAAGACATGCACTATTTTGATTGGCGAACTCCACAGAGACATTATTGGCATGTGTGAAGTTAGAGGAAAGTAGAATAAACATTTTGATACATGCATGTAAGTGCATGAGTCATTTGAACTAGTACAAACAGAGATATTAGGGATTTACTAGTTACAATATTGAATAGTCAGAATGGGATGGAGTTAAGGAATTTGATATTTTAAGTTAAGGGATTATTTTGTTTACCAAAATAATTACTTAACCAATTAGGGACAACATCCTAGATGTTAACCCTAAGTGATAAAAGTTTAATTTTTTTATTTTGGGACATGTGTGAAAGCATGAAGGCTGACATAAGAAAAAAATATGGTATAAAGGATAGCTTTCAAAATGTGAAGTTATGTGTGGTTATTATGATAAAGTTATGCTATTATTTTGCAATGTGAGCTTGGTGTTGATATTAGTAAAAAGGTAGAGTAGGAAAAGATTGTAAAGTGAGCTTCAAAGGACAGATCAGATATAGATGATATTGGTATTGTGAAATGTTTTTGTATCTATAATGTTTTATACAGAATACTATTATATATTGCATTTTTGGGTAGTGGGCTCATCTTGTATAATTCTATTACAACTCCTAACAAGGTTGAGGCTTCTAACAAGGACTGATTTACTATGCCCTTGTAATAAGACTCCTAATAGGGTCTAAAATCTCTAACCAAAAACATTATATTAATCGATCATTTTGTAGGTACGATCCCCACTAGGGTTTTCTCTTGGCCAGGGTTTCCCTAGTTAACAAATATTGGTGTTATGAGTTACATTTCTTTATGGTTGTGTTTACTTTTTAGCTTACTTACATATCCATATTTAAATTTTTTTTAAAGTATCCATAGTTGGGAAAAAGTTTGTGAAATATTGATTCAAACCCCCCCCCACTCTTAGTATTTCCTATTTCTAACAAGAGATTGTTTGTGTACCTGATGCAGAGATAAGTTGAGAATGTTATAGTGTCAGTTTGATGTAGGAATAGTGATAGGTTGATCACTTATGATGTTGTCATTGATGTCAACTTAGTGGTTTTTGGTGGATAGTGTACTTGTTATGTTGATATATGTTCAGGAGGTTGGATCTAGAGCTATGGTAAGAGTTGGTGTGTCTGATTGTAATGGAAGACTAAGTGATGTCTCTAGATTTTATATCTATGACCACACAAGTTTATCTTATGTATTTTGTAACTTGCATATGATTGATTGAAGGATGATAGGTCAACATGTTGAACAAGATGTAGCCAAGAAGGAATGATTTGATGATTGTGTCAAATAGGTTTGGATTTAGGTATTGTGATTTAGGATATGTTATCTTGACTATATTATGAGGTTGTTGATATAACTGCATCATGATTGGTGACTGAAAGACAAATTTTTAATAGAGAAGAATTCACTCAATGAAAATTAAATGAAGTTCTTAGAACAATCAGTCAAATCCTTAATTAGTAATGTTGCACCATATTGCGATAAGTGGTTATGTGTTGTAAGGATCATAGTGATGTGGCAGATTGACATTGAAAAATGAGTTTGAATTTTCATGTCATTATGGTCAGATTCCTAAAGTTATGTAAGAAAATTGGAGAGTGCGGTGTGGTTTGAATTTTCCTTGTCAAATTAATTGTGAAATGAGTTTGGAGGTTAATGTGGATTTGAAATTGTAATTGATAATTGGGAACACATTTTATGGATCAAGGATTGAGTGGGAATTTATTGTAATGATGAAGTTAAAATGTGTTATATCATTGGCCGACCTAGTTAGTGAAAAAATATTTATGTGATTTTGATGTATTATAAAAAGAGTGGAAGAAAAAGATCATGAATGCAAGTGAAAGATTGTAGGGTTTGGATGTTCTGCATGTGAAGAAGATATTGCACTTAAACTGGATTTGTACTAGTACAGGAGAAGTGCTATATTCTCATATCACTTTCACTTGTTGATTCCTAGCAGTTTCTACAAGAAAATTCTTTAAGCAGGTAGACTCTAACAGGTCTGATTTGTAAATCTTTTAACTAGGTGACTCTTTAGCTAGGGTTTGAGATCCCTTAATAGGGTTATTCCTAATAGGGTAAAGCTCCTAACAAGGCTAGAGGTAAATCCCTTAATCAGATGGCTCCTAACTGTAATACCCCAAAATTGGCACCTATTAAATTCAATCAATTTTGGTGCATTTTCATCAATTTTACATCTCCAAAGTCCTAGTTTCCTAGGCAATTTTCTCTCTCCTACTTGACTTAATTTGAATTGATGTTAATTGAAAAAACCCAAATTGCATTAATCAAATATTAAAATTAATTCCTAAAGTCTTCGACTTTTATTAGCTAAATTACCCCTATGATAAATTAATTTAATCCTAAAGTCCTAAGTACTTGGAATTAAATTAAAATCTACCCCCTTTAGCTAATTACCCATAAAAAAGGAATTAATAATTACTTGTTATTTGAATGGACACTCATTTTTGAACTAATAATTCAAGATATTTGAAAAGTCCCCTATGTGGAAAATTCCATTCGTTTAATTAAGTAATTCAATTCTTTTTTGTCTGAATTGGAAATGAAGGGTTAGGAGTTTCAACAAAAAGAACCCCTTCATTCTCTTCTCAGGCTCTTCTATTTAATGAACCTCATTTCTTCATTCGAGGGAGGAAATTGTTGAGAGTAACTAAACTATAGTTTTTTTGTGTCTCAATTTTATCAATTCAAAGCTTTTATTGCATTAGTATAATTTTATCATTTTAGCTTAATATTGCATCTCATTTTAGAATTAATTTGCTTAATTGTTCATAGCTTAATATCATTTCTATTTTCAAGTTCTTTAGAGTAATTTGCATTGCATGTTTCTTTCAAAGATATTTTAGATTAATATCATATCTCTTTTAAAGCTCTTAGATTTAATTGCATTCATTTAGTTCAATTTCAATTTATTTATCTTCATAGTTTTTGAAAATCCTCCATTGTAGAATCGGTCTTATGGTTGTTGGCTCTCCAATTTGAGAGTAATTAAACACCCCATCTACATAGGAGGCAATAGGTCACATCACCATGAATTTTAGATTGAGTAATTCATACTCTCTCTCTCTCGTAATTCAATTATGTGAGTAATGACTATGTTGCGTGTGTAGTTGGATTTGAGGTCCCCATTCCATCACATACACTAACAAGATCTTTCTCTTAACTAGGAATTTTGTAAGCTTTTAATAGGGCTACGATCTTAACCAGACATACTTCAGAAGAGTGCAAAATTATTTGTGGGTGCTACCCCCACACATGATTTTTATGAGTTGGTTTTCCATGAGAAAAATATTAGTGTTATTGTGATGCATGGTTGTGGATATTTATCTTAATGGGTTTGATTATGCATGCAATGAATGTTAATTAATGCAAGTTGTTGAATAGTTTAATAAAACTTTAATTATTAGATTAATGATTCACGCCCCCTCTCAATAATCTTGGACCTAATAATACTAACATGTATTTCTAAGATGGACATATATATTTTTTTGACTAGTTATTTTGAGGATACTATGTTATCTTATCTGTGACAATTACTATTATGTTAAGTCTAATGTGTGGCACATTTACAATTTCAAGAGACTTAGGTTTTTTTTAGGTGTGTATGACCTCAAGTTGGTGTGTGTGTGTGTGGGGGGGGGGGTGGGGGTATTTATATATAAATTTAATTATAGTTTACCCATGATGATATGCTCAAATTGTTGGTCGTGACATTGACATTACATGATATGATAGACAGGTTTATGTTTACGATGCATCTATGTATTATTGTTTATTATTCTTTATATGTTATGACGATGATTATATACTATACAATCCTAAAAATTTAGCACCCATAATTCAAGGCTCTAGGACCTATTAGGCCTCACTTTGGTGATTTCTAGGTTTGAATGTCCTTTATTCTTGATTCCATCTTCATTTATTTTCTTCCCCCATAACTTATCACACTACCCTAGACATGGGAAAACTTCAAAATTGCTTCCTAGACAAGGCCATCTAGATCGACCTTGTCCTAGACAAGGCCATTTAGGTCAGCCTTGTCCTAGATATTTGTTCTTTTGTGGGTTGTTGGCACAATGTGGGAGTGTTTCTTCTAGATCTTTCTTTATAGTTGGCTCGAAAATATTGAGTCCCAAAATGAGTATAAAAGGACATCAAGGCCTCATTTTAACATCCATTATAATCCATAAAATTAGATGAAATCCTTATGAAAGCCAATGCTATCAATTAATCAAGTGCAAGAAATTCAAGAAATTCAAGTTGTGAAATTGAGGATTTGGATTCAATATTTGAAGGAAATAATCTAAGTTAAGATCTCTAAGTCTCCATTTCTTCAAGATCCATCCAAGAAAAGGAAATATTCTCTAGTTGATTAAATTCTCTCTCCCATGATGGCCAAGTAGAGGAATTCTCAAGATAGAAAGAAGATCCACACATTCTCCTTCTCCATTCATGCACTCAATAATAGATTCATTCAAGATATAGGATTGGCAAGTGTAGATCCATTGCATTTGTGAAGAAATCCTTGATTATACATCTCAACAATACATCCAAACATATTCATGGGTTTATCAGATCTTAACATCCATCCATGAGGGTTTTTTTTATGCAAGGTGAAAACTTACATTTATCTTGTTTACAATACTTTCCTTATGCAATTTTAATTATATTTCAAGGTTGATTCCTATAATGGTGCTTGACCAAGGCAAGCCCCTTTCTAAAACCTTTTCCCCTTTTACACTATGTACAGGAACAGGTTGTGGATTTTTGGATCTATATTCAGGAATACCAAAAATAATTACAAGTCCTCTGTAAGTTTCATTAGTTTTGGAGTCAAAAGGACAAGGTTGCTAATTTCATTCTCATCCTAGAAAAGGCCTCTCAAGTCGGCCTTTTCCTTTGGCTCTAATATGTTCACATTTAGGAGTCACATGTGCTAGGGACCCAGATTTTTATTTATCCTTGATTCTAACACCTCTATAATACTCAATATTACATCTGAAGCATTATTAGCCTCCTCTTTAATCTTAAAGGTAAGTTTTTTTTTTATATTTTCTCATTATGCTTACTTTTATACATTATATTTGATATCAAATCTTTCAAGTTTCCATTTCCTTTATCATAGCATCAATTCCTTTCATACACTATTTCTATCAGACACATCTCACATCACATTTTTATTATCACATAAAGGGAAAGTCAACCCCAACTCCCCACTCTCACTTAGATCTTGCATTAGAACTTCTTCATCCATTTTGGGTTGTGTTAATCTAATGTGTTTTAGAGTGAGTCTTTGGGAGAGCATTTCCCTATTACAAAATACAATTTGGTGAGTGATCTACATTCCTAGCATTGTTCATTCCTCACCCTTTTATATTGTACATTTTGGTGAACCCAACTTATAATATTTCCATTTTGATTTTTGTGTTAGATCCTCTTCCTTGTAATTACATATCTAGATCTACGTTGTATGCATTGTGATAATCACTATTTACATTACATATTTGATACATTGTATGCATTCATATCTAGTTTTCATTTGATAGTTAATGTGAATGTCATAAAAAGATATTATTTTTAATTTTTTTTTAAATCTCATAATTGCATTTCATTTATTTTTCCTTTAATTTATTTGTGCATGAATTTTATCACTATGAGTCCAACCTATAGAATCCATGTTAGAAGAAGCCATAGACTTATGGGTTCCTTGGGTCCCAAACCCTCCTTCTTTCCTAAGAATCTTGATAAAACTAACATTCATCTTAATGATATCAATCCTATCATGGAGAATAAATCTTCTCATTCTTCTCATGAAGAAGTTGAAACCTTAAGGTTTCCTCCTATCCAAGTCCAAAATATTTCCTATGATTTTGAAAAATTTGAACAATGGCTAGCTCAATAAAACCATAATTTTGAGGCTCTTTCCATTGTAAAAGGTATAAGAAAACTTATTCATAACTATGAGCATGGTGTTAACATATTGTGTAACATTTCTCATATTGTTCATACCAATGTCAAACCTATTAGGGATTGTTCTTAAGATTTAGGCCTCGTTCCACCTACTACAAGTGTTGAGACCTCTTTTCCTATCTCTGCTTCCATTCCTAGTTTTACTACTTATGCTCCACCTATCATAACAACTTCAATCCAAAATTCTAATCCTACACATGTGAATCTTCCTAATCCTATTCTTC
Source organism: Chamaecyparis obtusa (assembly GCA_027943335.1). NCBI lineage: Eukaryota > Viridiplantae > Streptophyta > Pinopsida > Cupressales > Cupressaceae > Chamaecyparis > Chamaecyparis obtusa. The sequence goes on from BSBK01005204.1 coordinate 72,391, forward strand.
CTTCCATCCCTTCAAGTATTCCATATGTTTAATTTCCTTCTTCCATGCCCACTTATCATAGTGTCCCTTTTTCTTATTCAACCATTCCTTCCATTTCCAACAATGATCCTAATATTTCTCATGTCTCATCCCACCATTTATTCTACCAATTCTACCATTAATATCTTGGCTCAAACTATCTTCTTCATAGAAAAAAATTGCTTTCATGACTCAATCCAATTTTAAAACATTCCTACTTGTGCTATTGCTAGTCCTTTTTCTTTGGATATCATTTATGTTTTTATCCCACAAAACACTAAGATTCTACATCTTGAGACCTATAATGGTAGGATGTAGGGGTGATCCTTTGACTCATGTTAATACTTTTCCAACCTTGTGTAGTGATTTCTCTCCTGACCATAGGTTCATGGAAAAAAATTACTAGAACCTTTCAAGATAAATCCTTGCAATGGTATTATTATTTTATTGTTATTTTCCACCTTATTCAATTGATTATTTTCACAAGCTTGCTAATGCTTTCATTTAACAATTTTAAAATAAAATTGGTCCTCAAATTTATTTGATTGATTTAATGCATTGTACACAAGGAGTTATAGAAAAATTTAATGATTTCACTGGTAGATTTAAGCATTTGTATGTTCATATTTCTTATCATGTTCTTTATGTTGATGTGCAATGTATTTTTATTTCAAATTTACAAAAGGAGATTATATATAAGATACTTCTTTATGAATGTATCATCTTAAAATGGAAGCACTTCCATGTTCAGAGCATTTAGTCCTCTGATTTAGTGGTTTGGGGTCATGTTAAGCACCTTGATTAGGTCTTTGCATGTATTTGGCTTTCCCCCTCTGTCCACTTCTTCTCCGCACTTGATTTCTTCATTCTAGGTGAAATTAGGGTTAAGGTTTTAAGGACTTTCCTAATTTTCCCTCTTCCATGGCTCTATTTTCTAGGTAGCATTTAGAAATGAGACCTCCTAGTCCTTCATCATATCATTCCAAGGATTTTCTATTTGTTCTTGACACTGGGTCTTGTTCAGACAGCAATTTCCAAGTTTCTAGCATCTCTTGGAACCTCTGCTGCATATCTTGACAAAGTTAGGGTTTGAGGTCAATGTTGACCGGGATTTCAAATTGTCATTTGTTGGCAGTTTGGCTTTTAGAATAATTATTTCTCCGCCTCCGGGTCAGCTATTTCGGGCTCTGAAATAGTAAATCCTTTAATTGTATTTAATCAAGGTATATTTTCTAAAGGTTAGGACCTATTTTGGATTTAATTCTCCAAGGTGGCCCATCTAGAGGAGTGTGCCCTAGATCACTATAAAAGGAGGCCTTCCTCTCTCATTTCCACATCACTCCAACATCAAGCTTTCATATCTCATCTAAGCAATCAAGCATCTAGAGCTCGCAAGTGTTCAAGTACAAGCAAGTCTTCAAGCATTCAAGTGTTCAAGCATTCATCCATCAAGGAGTTCCATTTTTAGCTATTGAAGGATTCAATCTCCTTGGAGCCCCCTTGAAGATCCATCCTTCTCCATTCATTCAAGCCTTCTCATATGCAAAGATCAAATCAAGATTGGTGTTGAAGATCAAGTACCATTGATTAGAGATATCTTTCCATCCATTGAAGCATCCCTACTTGCTGATTTGAGGATTCGAATCCTTTTCAAGGACTTCAACATAAGCAAGGTGATTTGTTTCAATTATGTTGTTTATGCACAATATATTTCAATTCAATTTTGAGGTTAATTCTTAAATTGGGGTTTGACCAAGGAAAACCCCCCATACAACCAAAAACCCCCATTTTCTTGCAGGTACAGGTGCAAAATCTCAGATCTGAGAGTGAATTTTGATACCCTTTTCAGAAATCTTTCAAGATCTATGAACAAAATCAAAATCGGACTTCAAATAAATAATGTGTTCTTTGACCTTTTAAAAGGTCAAAGTCGACTTGTGTGAATTTGGAGAAAAGATTTCTAGGTTTTGTCCGCCTCGACATTTCCAGTCTAGAATAGGTGATGGAATCTTCAAAAATTTCATACAAAAGCCAGAATTCAGAATTTTCCATATCTACCCTAATTCAAGGTTAGTATTTGCACTTCAATTATTTCAAATTTCAAGCTTAATCCAAATATAGGGAAGTATAGGGTTTCTCTCTCTCTTTCATATTCTTCATAGATTGATTTGATTGTGTATTAACCTCTTAGTTGATCAAATTGGATCTCTCCTTTGGGAATTTGGATTTAGGAGTGAATCTTACATTTTCCCACACTTACACAAATAGAGGTGATCCCAAATTACCTCTATTCATTTTGGTGAACCTTACTAGCTTACTCTCTTTCTTTTTGGTGTAATATTTCCTTTTATCTTGTTAGTATTAGATTTGTCCTTTGTGATTGATCTTGCATGCTAATTAGATTTCATATTCATGCTTTATGTGTTCTTAGTTTAGTTCATTTGCTTTACATTGGTTTATGAACTTTACTACCACTAGTCCTACTTATAACATTCTGGTTAGAAGAAGTCATAGACTCATGGGTGCCTTTGAGCCTGAATCTTCTCCTTTCCTTAGGATCCCTGATGATAACTTGATTCTTCATGATTCTAATCCTACTATGGAGAAAAAATTTTCTCACTCATCTCATGATGAGGATGATGCTTTAAGATTTCCTCCTGAACAAGTCCAAAAACTTTCCACTAAACTTGATAAAATGGGTAATTGGCTTCTTCAAGAAAACCATAGTCAAGATTCTATTCAAGCTATAGAGGCTCTTAAGAAAGTTCTCCATGATAATGATCAAGGTGTTAATCTCTTGTGTGGTATTACTCATCTTGTGCATTCCAATGTTAAACCTTTAACTCAAGAGGCTCAAGATTTAGGTTTCACTGCTCCTATCACTAGTGTTGAATCTCCTTCTAATCCTTTACCTAGTCTTCCTATCTATACTCCTCCTTTGGTGACTATGATGGTTCCCTCTATTCTTATGAGTGTTCCTCCCATGTCCCTTCCTACATCACAACCTTCATATCATAATGCTCCTTTTACTTATTCCAATCCACTTCCAACTATAGTTCCTAGTGTTCCTCCATTTGTATCTTCTATTCCTGCAACTTCTTACACTTTACCTAGTGTGTCTCATGTTGCTACTCCACCTATTTCCTCTACTAATTCAACCATCATCAATTTGGCTCAAATTGTATCATCCTTACAACAAAAACTTGCTTTCTTAACTCAAAACAAGTTTAGTATTCCTACATGTGACATGGGAAGTCCTTTGTCCCGGGATATTATCCAAACTCCTATTCCTCGGCAAGGTGATATGCCTCATCTTGAGAACTATAATAGAAAAGGAGATCCCGTTCATCATGTTAAAACATTCCAAATCCTTTGTAGTGATTATGCTCATGACCATAGGATTTTAGCCAAACTATTTGCTCGAACCTTTCATGATAAGGCCTTACAATGGTATTGTTCCTTGCCTCCTTATTCAATTTCTTCCTTTCCACAACTTGCTAATGCCTTTATTCAACAATTTCAAAACAATATTGGCCCGCAAGTGTCTTTGACTAATTTAATGCATTGTAAACAAAGTGCTAAAGAAAAGTTAACTAAATTTATTGGTAGATTTAAGCATTTGCATGCTTAGATTTCCTATCCTGTTCCTAATATTGATATTCAACGTATGTTTATTTCAAATTTGCAAAAGGATATTAGAGATAAGCTTTTGCTTACTGAATTTACCTCTTTTCAACAACTTTGTGCAGTGCTTCATCATTATCAATTACAAGCTAGTCAGTTTGAGAGAAACACTCCAATGGCTCCTGTTCCAGTTGATAAGAGTGATGCTGCTCCTAATCCAAATAAGTTTCAAAAATTCAACAACTATGTCAAGATAAACAAACAAGCGAATGTAGTTGCTGATCAAGTTGTTGTTACATCTCATAATGCCACTTCTGCATCCACTACTTTTTGATTAAATCATATGTTTACTCCTCTTTCTGAAACTTTACATGCTATTATGAATAGGTTGTTAGCTGCTAATATGATTACTCTACCTCCTATTTGACCTCTTTTACCTACTATGATTGCATCTAAATATTTTGATCAAAATGCTTTTTGTCAATATCATCATCAAAATGGTCATGATACTGAGAGATGTTATTATTTAAAACATAAGGTCCAAGATCTCATTGATGCTAAAGCTTTATCTGTTGATAATCTGGATAGCAGTGGGAATCAATCTATCTCTCCTCCTAATCAGAACCTTCAAATCCATATGAATCCCTTACTTACACATGATACTAATACTATTTCTCAACCATCTACTCAAGAACTTGTGTATGATTCCAAGATGGATGATCTTACCCATGTTGTTAATCAAGTAGAGCATGTTGATTTGTATATATCTCCACCTCAGTCTCTATCTCCACCTCAACCTTCACTTCACATTCCATCTCAACCTCTAGTTAAACCTAAACCTAAAGTGAAACCTCAACCTAAATCTCAACAACAATTCAAGAATAAAAGACCTCAGGAACTTTTTATTACCTTTGATGACTCTAAGATTATTAAAGCTCCTGATGGTCCCCTTTACATTGCTGCTAAGATTGCTTAGATACCCACTCATGGTTGTCTTGTTGATTCTACCTCCTTAGTCAATGTTATCACTGAAGAAAATCTTTTTATCAAAAGTTTACAATGTGACTTCTATGATACATCGGATGTGTGGACTCAAACTTGTAATCATTTTCTTTATCCCTCATTTGGTTCTATTACTTTACCAGTTGAACTTTTTGGAAAACTTGTGAACACTACCTTTGTTGTGGTTCCTACTTCTAATCAATTTCAAGTTAATCTAGGTTTGCCTTGGTTAACTGCCATGCATGCTATTGTGCACACAAAAGTAGTGCAATTCTATGAATCCTTACAATCAAGAACACTCAAGAATGAGGTCTCAAAAATTAATCCATAGCTCTCTATGTATGGAGTTGCAAGATTTAAAATTGCTCTCAACTAGAGCTAATAAACTTAGTGACCTTTCTAGTTAACCACACAATGAGAGATTCAAGTGAAGACAAGGGCAAGAATGCCAATATCTCCAAGAATCAAATAAAATGCAAATGCAAGCTAGATTAAGATGAATATGAAAGCTAGAAATGAGAGATGCAAGCTAAGCTATGGAAATGAAAGTACAAGCTATGCTATGAAGAGGAAAGTACAAGTATTACCAAGCCTTCCTAATTAAACTAGATGAGTTATTCTAAAACATGAAAGGAAATCTAAACTATGAAAACATGAAATATGAAGCTACTATGCAAGAATAAAAACTAAAATATGAAGCAATGAAGAAAGCCAAGATGTGATGCAACAATGATCTCCAAAAAGCTTCAAAGTCTTCAAGAATTCTTGCAACATAAAGTTAGCATAAAAGTGAATGACCTAGAATGAGGAAGAGAGCTCTTCTTTTATAGGAAATGAGGAGAAATGGACCATGGAGATTAAGAGGCAAAAGACTTAATCAAGGGTAGAGCTTGAAAGAGGAGAAATCCATGTGCACAAGTATCCTCCAATAGGAAAATAAGAGTTGACTTTTGTGTCCATATGAGACAAAAAGTGCTTTTTTTCTTTTAATAAAATAAAAATAATGCTTTATTTGTGCAACTTAGAATAAGATGAAAAGTGGGGGTTTTTATTTATTAAAAGGGGAGGAAATTCCTTTTAAATAAATAAATACTTAGGATAAAATGATTAGCCCAAGGAAAATAATAAAAAATGATAAAATAGGATTTGATCAAGGAAATTGATATTATTGAAAAATGTTGATTTTTGAAAATATTGATTCAGGGATTTGATAAATTGCTAAATGGGGGCCCAAAGTCTAGGTGACCATTTTAGGGTGCATAAATTTGCCCCTTTTTGACTAATGTGTGATCATTCTAAGAACACATGTGGTCAAAGAAGAATTGAAATGTGAGATCAATTCGGGATCACAAAACAATCTAGATGTGTGATCATTCTGGAAACACACCCGAACAAAAATAAACAAAAGATTCTGGACGTGAGTTCATTTTGGGATCACATCCAAAATAAGAGATAAAAATCTTAAGCTGAGAAAAAGCTCATAAAAAGATAGTTGAATCAAGAAAATCAAGGATTAAATCCAATAGGTACTGCCCCCTCAAAATCAAAATTGAAATCAGGTAGAGGAGAACAGTAGATTGATAAAAGATGATCAAATCATAATGAAATCATAATCAAAGATAAAGGATAATAGGATAATTATTAGGCAGTGAAAACAAGCCCCAGTGATGAATGAGAACAAAAGAAATGGGGTGAATGGAAGACTAGAAGTGTGAAAGACATGAAGATGAAGAAATTTCATCAAAGATCGAAGAATTATGCCTCAAAAGGTCAGTCAACTGCACAGAAGAAAGAGAAATTTTGAAACAATATTTTGACTATCAAGATGACCTTGGATTTCAATTTCGAGTCCAAAAATGGATCCAGGATGTTGAAATTAGCTAGGGGTGCAATTTTCACGCAATCCCGAGGTGTTTTGAAAATTAGGTCAAAAAGTCAAAATACTATATAAGGGGTGAAAAGGGTCATTTTCAAAATCATTTGACTTTTATTGATTTAAAAATTTTGAGAGCTTAGAGAGAGAAAATAGCCTAGCAAGTAGTAGTTCTCATCCATAGACACTGATTTGAGCATGCTCAGTTGCACAAATGGGCTCCACACTATGCTGCCCCAGTATGTTTTCAGAAAAACTAGCCACTTTTGAGTCTTTTATTGCATTTAATATATATTTAGCATGTTTTTTGAAGAATTTTTAAATTTAAAAATTTCAAATTTCAAGAACTGGGTGATGTATTGCATGATACTTTAGAAGTATCGCACCCTTCAGAGAGAAACATCGTGCGATACTTTGCGGGTCCCGCGTAGACACTAGTATCGCATGATAACTGGTGAACTATCACACAATACCTAGCGAAGTATCACATGACCAAAGGTATATCACACTACTATAGGAAGAAGTATCACGTGATACTTGTTCCAAAAGCAATGTTGCTTGAATTAAAAATTTGATATTTTTAAGTATTTTTGAGCAAAAATGACATGGGTCCAAACAATTATTTTGTTGTATATGTCTTGTACTAATTTTTAGACATTCATCATGATATGTACTAACATTTGTCTTAGTTTAATGGTTTGTAGGAGCACTTTCTGGTGCTACTTATCAGAGCGTCGAAGGTGGTGGGACTGAAGTGCATCCGAGATCTTGATGATCCGGGCAAGGATGACTTGAGGGCTATGAGATTTGGATATTTGTTGCGGTTCCCATATATCTATGCTGATCATGGTCTACTAACAGCCTTGGCTGAGCGATGGCATAGTGAGCATAACACCTTTCACTTGCCCACTAGAGAGGCATCCATCACATTAGAGGATGTCTATAAGATTATCAAAGTACCATGCCATGGCAAGCCTGTAAGTATAATCATGTTTGAAGATATAATTATTTTAAGTGTGATGTTTCCATATGATGAAAACTAACATGATTGTTTGTTGGCATAGGTATACTATGATCAAGATGCCACTGAGGGTTGACATGCTATCCAGGGCATGTTTTAGGATGTCACTATCATTGATAGGCACGTCAGCTGGGAGCGACTAATGGATGATTTTGGCAGAGACTTCCCAATGTCATGCATTATTGCTTCTATCATTTCATAGGTCCTGATGGCTAATCGTAGTCAGAAGGGATTCCCTCTTGAATGGGGTAGGTTACTGGTTGACTTGGTAGGTAGACCTCAATGCATGGCATGGGGACCTACCATACTCACTAAGATGTATCATGAGTTACATGAGATCATCTATAGGGATGGTCAGACATGGGCTTGTGGTGCCATTCTGGCACAAGTGTGGGCTTGGGAGCACATCATTGTGGTGCATCCCAAGGTTCAACCGAGAGAGTGGAGATATCTATACATATAAAGGTATGGAGGGTACATATCACATGCCCATACTAGGGATGTGACACATTATAGATAGATCTTGGATGAGATGACCTCCTTCATTTGGAGGCCATACAGGGAGGTTGAGTCCTAGAGTGATGTAGAGGATGAGCTGAGCTACATGCTATGCAACTAGCCATTTGTAGGATGACATGTAGAGATAGTCAAGAGATTTTGCATTACTTAGGTATGGCGACAATTTGGGTGGTAGCAGCGGGTGTCTATAGAGACCACCACTTATGCAAGGGCTAGAGATGAGGAGGGACATGGGTGGCTACCCATGTTAGATTATCAGCTGGCCATTATGGAAATAGATTGCATTAGGAGGGAGCTTTGGGAGTACCTTCCCAATATGGTTGATGCTAGAGCTGATGTAGCATATAGGGCTGAGTGGTAGAGGGCTCCATTCCCTTGATTCACTATTCTTGATGTACAGCTAGTAGCTCAGGGTGGGGATGATGGGGATGATGGAGGAGACAAAGGGGATGGAGGGAGAGGGAGAGGGAGAGGGAGGGTGATGGAGAGGGGTGAGGGATCTAGATTAGGTGGCTGAAAATAGTCACAGGGTTGGAGATTAGTGACTCCTAAGGATGAGGTGAGACCTGCTCGCTGACAGGAAGAGGTGTAGTAGGATCAGCCTGTGGGAGGAGAGGACCTGAGAGCCAGGATACAAGCTTTGGAGGCTGAGATATAGTAGCTTAGGATCACCATATTAGTTAGGGAGTAGTAGCTCATAGATCAAAGGGCTAAGACAGAGCGTTGAAAGAGGTAGCTATAGGTTTCCCTTGCAGAGAGGCAAAGAGAGGCAGCATGAGCTACATACTGCCATGGTCTCTACATACAGGTAGTACCGATGGATCAGAGAGCTCCTTCTTACTTAGTAGTAGGGGGTAGATTAGATGTAGTACCAGATGTAGCACCACCTCCTCCACCACCAGGTCCTCGGGATGGTGGTAGTGATTCCTAGGTTTAGGGCTTAGGTTTAGATGTTTGGACATAACATGAGACTTTTGATCCAGATTTTGGGATCTCATATTGTATATTGTATGATGACATTGTTATATATATGAGATTTTCTAGATGTTTGATATATCTTGTGTTTACATCTCACTTGTGATGGATGTATCAGTTTATGTATTGTCTTGTCATTTTGCTCAAAATGTATGTTTTAAATGCTCATGTATATTCTCTCTCATAGATGTATGCTTGATTCTCCTGTGTATGATGTAGACTCATGTTTTTGGAAATGACATTTTTGAGATATAGATATGATGATATGATTAACCCCTTGTGATGAACTAGAATAGGTTTGAGATGAAATACAAGGAGTGAAAGACATGATCAAGAATAGGAAGAATGAGCATAGTTGACCAATAGGTCCTTGAAAGATAAAAATGAGAGCTCTCTCCATATGCAAGATGCAAAACTAATCTAACATGAACCTAAAAATCCAAACTACTATGAAAGTGGTTGACTTGCAAGGTCACAATGCTTATAGACATCTAATTATCATCATCGAGCATTGTTGGTAGTGTCGTAAGATCTAAAATATGATCTATATCAGATAGAATGTGGGAATCCCACCTAGGCACGAAAGACATGTAGTTCAAGATGACTAGTGCAGTGAGATTACCTAAGTTTATTATAGCAATATTATGCTTGCATCAAGATGCAAGAAGATCAAGATGGCTATAAGCATGCACTCGTAAAATAGTCAAGGATAATACCTTGTCAATCCCTAGTGTCAAGTAACACCAGCATAAATGCTCATGATAGTTAGGATCAATGAAATATAACCACAAGAAGATAAAGAAATAAAACGTGTTCTCATACCCTCAGTCTTCTAGCTATACATCATCAAAAACTTCTCAGGGAGAGACCACTCATCAAAGAAATCCTCATAGATAGCACATAAAGAAAAATAAAGTCAACATATCTCAATTGAGTTGATTTTTTAAGTGCGTGTGTGTTGGTCATAGAGTCAAACTTTGAGTATCAAATTTGCTAATGAGTGATATCACATCATACTTAGACTAGTGGGTAAGACATCTGATAAGTGTTGAGAAATACTCAATGCTCTGGTGGTGTTGAAAAACACCTATTTGTGAAATGTCCTAAGAGACAAATGCACCTAAAGGACCTATGCTAATAGGTATGCCCCCTAGACAAAAATAAAGACCAATCCCAAACCAAGTCAAATAAGGTCAAGGCATGATGGAGAATGGCTAAGTGTCAAGGATGTATGCTAAAAGACAATGGTACAAAGGCCTCAAGTAGTGCCTATTTCCAAGTTTTAACCACTTGACAAATTTTTCAATTTTTTTGTATTTTTTCTACCAAGGCACCTGTTTCCAAGTTTTCACCAAGGTACCTTTTCTATTTTTTTGCATTTTGTGATATTTTTTGTATTTTCTCTGGATCATAAAATATGTACATGTTAGAAAGTAAAGATCCCCAAGATAACTAAGAGGGGGGGGGGGTGAATCAGTTATCAGATAATTTAACCATTCAACTACTTTAAACAATATAATCAATATATTGATCAACCATAGAAAGATAACCATACACAATTGCACAATAACACAAGATATGTTGACTAGGGAACCTTTTGAAAAGAGTAAACCCTGGTGGGAATGATGCCCACAAAATGATGCACTAATATGAAAGTTCCTTGTTAGAGGATCGACCCTGTTAGGAGTCTTATGAAATACATTTAGTACATATAAATCCCTGTTAGGAGATTTTGAATCCCTGTTAAAAGATTCTAACTCGGTTAAGAGTTTGTGGAAGATAGAAGGACCCACTACCCAAATAGCTTCGAGGCAAGATCTCTGAACCCATTGTCCAAAAGATATTAGGATTATTCAATAGAATAATATGAAATATATTACCTCCTTCACACTATGCCAAAACCGCACTCTCTGCTACACAAGATCACAATTCCAGATCTCTGTACTCACAAGTCTTCCTTCATCACTGAATTAGCTCTTTTCTTCACTTCATGCATATATTCGCATCTCAATCTTCATAGTACATATTACAACAAGGAAAAAATTCCTTCTTATATGCCAAACTCAAATAATTACAAATGATTCGGTCCTCAATTACAAAATAATAAATTCTACACGCTACACACAGAATTCACATAAAACTATCAACTTCCAAATACTGTAACTTCTCCAAACATATCTTCAAAGTTTTCACTATGAACCACATCATCATTAATGATTCTCCAACATCCCTTTAACTACACAAAATCAGATTCCATCCCAGCTAAGAGATATCCTCCGATTTTTGAAAATCACTTCACAGAAACACTGTCTAAACACTGCTTTTACCAAAATGCTCATAACTCTCATAAATGAATGAATTTCTTTTTGCACTATTAACCATAGGTTAATAACACACCAAAGAACATAACATAAACTTTGCAAAAGCCAATCTACAATACAACATGTGTGCAAAACAAAATTGTACCTACTTTTCTGCTAATATCCAAAATATCACTGTGTTGACATCAATGACAATCCAAGTCATGAATGCAACAACAACTGCTACAGAATGATTGCCAAAATACTTTGCATTCATTCCTAACAATCTCCCCCATTGGCATTGATGGAAACATAGATGAAAAACATCCAATGTTCCAAAAATTCAATACTGCAACATCACTACAAAATATCAAATTAAATCTTGCTTCATTTTCCTATTCAGCTCTCTCATACAATCCACAATGTTTTTCATGTATATCTCTCCCCCATTGACATCAATGATAGAAAGTTCATCACTAAGTCAACAAAAACTTAATGTCAAAAGACACTTTTTAGAAAAATACAATAACAGGAGTCCTCATGACTCAGCTCATAAACTCCCCAATAGAGGAAGTTCCAACATCCAATCCAGAAGAAAGATAGAGCTCATATACCACTGGACGAATGCAATCATCTGCATCAATTCTCAAAAATAGGTTGGGGCATAACCCCAAGCATACCTCTCAGATACACAAATGCATCCTTAGGTAAAGGCTTTGTAAATATATTTGCTATCTACTCCTTTGTACTTATGTACTCCAATCTTACTTCTTTTTCTGCAACTTTCTCTCTTAGAACATGATACTTGATCTCAATATGTTTAGTCTTAGAATGTAAAATAGGATTTTTTGACATGCTCATTGTACTGGTGTTATCACAATATATAACAATAGGCTCATCAAACTTTATTCCAATATCCTTCAACATCTGCTTCATCCAAATAATCTGATTACAATTATTTGCTATTGCAACATATTCTACTTCTGCTGTACTTTGTGAAGTACAATTCTGCTTCTTACTTAACCAAGAGACCAATTTTCCTCCAAGAAAAAAAGCTCCACCACTAGTTCTTTTCTTGTCATCAACACTACCTCCCCAATCTGCATCAGTATAGGCACATAAAGTAAAATCATCAGAATTCTCATACCATAATCCATAATCCATTGTTCCTTTCAGATATCTCAGTATCCTCTTTACTGCTGCATAATGTGATTCTCTAGGTTCTGGTTGAAATCTTGTTACAATCCCAACTGAATGTGCTATATCAGGTCTTGTATGTGTCAAGTACTACAATCCTCCACTCATAGATCTGTATTTTTTCTACACAACTACTGGTGTCTCATCTTTGCTAGATAACTTATGTCTAGTTACCATAGGTGTTCCAACAGGTTTAGAATCTTCCATTCCAAATCTTTTCAATAAGTCATTCAAATACTTAATCTGACTTACAAATATACCTTCCTTGCTTTGTGTTATCTGTAATCCCAAAAAATATTTCATTTCTCCAATCATGCTCATCTCAAATTCAGTCTTCATTTCATCTGCAATATCATCAACAAATATAACTATAACCAACAAACCATTCTCAATTTCTTTTATGTATAAGTTACTATCTGTTGTTCCTTTTATAAATCCCAATTTCAATAAATACTTATCCAATCTTGCATACCAAGTTCTAGGTGCTTGTTTTAATCCATATAAAGATTTTTTTAACTTACATACCATATCTCCTTGTGTCAAAGGAAAACATTCAGGCTACTCAATGTAGACTTCTTCCAATTCACCATTCAAAACTGTTGATTTCACATCCATCTAATACACTTTGAATTTCTTGTAAGCTGCATATGCTAGAAACATTCTCACTGCTTCAAGTTTGGCCACAGGTGTAAAAGTTTCTTCATAGTCAATTCCTTCTTGTTGTGAATATCCTTTACATACCAATCTTGCTTTGTTTCTTATCACTTCTCCTTGTTCATTCATCTTGTTTCTGAATACCCACTTTGTTACAATCACATTCTTGTCTTCAAGTCTAGGGACCAATTCCCATGTCTTGTTTTTTTCAATCTACTCCAGTTCTTCTTTCATAGCATTAATCCAATGTTCATCTTCACAAGCTTCATTAGTAGTCTTGGGTTCAATTTGAGAAATCAAACATAAATGTACCTTATTTTGAGTCAAAACTCCTCTATCTAAACTTCCAATAACTTGCTCAATAGGGTGATGTCTTGAAGTATACCTATTAGGTGTCATAGTTACTGATCTTGTTCCAACTATAGATTCTTCTCTGATTTCTTCTCTATTTTCTTCAGTATGACTTTCATTCAGCAAATCACTGTTAGTTTCAAAAAATAATTCTGCATTTTCAATGTTAGGCTAAGGTTGTGCTTCTCCATCAGATTCATAATCAAGCATTCTTTCCTAAATTTTAAACTTCTCATCAACTTTTACATTTGCACTTTCAACAATAGTCTTAGTTCTTTTGTTATAACATCTATATGCTTTTCTTTTTAAAGAATATCCAAGAAATATTCTTTCATCACTTCTAGGGTCAAACTTTCCTATATCATCATCTCTCTTTATATAACATTTACTTACAAAAATTCTAAAATACTTAACTGAGGGTGTATGTCCAAACCATAATTTATAAGGTGTCTTTTTTGTATCTACTCTAATTTGTACTATGTTCATAGTGTATACTGTTGTGTTCACTGCTTCTCTCCAAAAAGTCTTAGCCAAATCATTTTCAAACAACATAGCTCTTGTTGCTTCAATTATTGACCTATTCCTTCTTTCTGCACTACCATTTTGTTATGGTGTTCTAGGGGCTGAAAGTTATCTCTTAATACCATTCATTTCACAAAAGGTGTTAAACTCTCTAGATGTAAATTCACCACCTCTATCAAATCTTAGACACTTAATCTTCATTCTAGATTCATTTTCAATTTTGCTTTTCATGATCTTAAATTTATCAAATGCTTCAGATTTTTCTTTCAAAAATGCAATCCACATCATTCTTGTAAAATCATCAACAAGAATCATAAAATACCTTTCTCCATAGAATCCTCTAGTCCTAGTAGGACCACTCAAGTCTGTATGAACAATCTTCGGCTTCTCTGTTGATGTGAACTTCTTGTTGGGAAATGAACTCTTTTTCTTCTTTTCCATCATACATTCTTTGCAAATCATGTTAGTAAGTTTCATAATTCTAGGTAAATCTCTTACCGCAAGTGTAGTGCTCACCTTGACAATATTATCAAAGTTTATATGACAAAACCTTTTATGCCATAACCAACTATCATCAATCCTAGTTATCAAACATGTCATCTCAGTAGGATTCAACTAAAATACATTACCTCTAGTTTTGGATCCTTTTCCAATTAGATTTCCATCTTTATCTTTTATCACACAAGTTTTCTCAGAAAACCAAACTTGATAACCCTTATTAGCCAATTGTCCAAAGCTTAGTAGATTATGTCTTAGTCCATCAACAAAGTAAACATCATCAGTGTTAGTCTTTCCATCAAGAGTAATAGATCCTATACCCTTAATCAAACAAGGTGCATTGTTACCAACCCTAACAATTCCTCCATCATAATTATCTAACTTAACAAAATTTATTTTATCTCTAGTCATATGATGTGAACAACCACTATCTATAATCCAATCAGATTTATTTTCAACTTGTGAAACTAATGCTTTTTCTTCCCTTTTATCAGATTTAGAACTTTCTTCTTTAATTGCTACAAATCCTATTTCCTCAAAGTTATCATTATCACTGTCACTTCAATGTCTTTCAATTCCTGCTTCAAGATCTTCATCATTGGCATAATAACATTCTTTAGATCTCCTAGGTTTAAAGTTGCTTCTATACTTCTTAACTCTTTTAGGACATTTCGATACAAAATGACCATATTCTTGACAAGTACAACATTTAAAGATTTTCTTACCATCTGGTTCTCTTTTTACAAGTAATGCAATACCTTCTTCAATCTTCTTATCTTCCTCAGATCTGCTACTGCTGGCATAATCTCCATTCACACTAGTACTTCTTGTAGGTCTAATGTTAAGAGCACTGAATGTTGTTTCCATTCTAGGTAGCTCTCCTGATAATCTCAAGTTCATCTCTGTTGTTTCTAATCTTCCAAGAAGAGTCTCTCTTGAAAAGTTTGATGTACAAGGTATCACTTGTTCAATCATCTGTGTTGTCAACTTGAATACTGGTGTCAAAGTTCTCAGAATTTTACATATCACTTCATTCTTTGTCTTATCACCTCCACAAGACTTTATTCCTATTACAATCTCAGACATCCTACCAATATAGCTTCTAATAGATTCATCTTCCATCATTCTGATATCTTCAAATGCACAAATCCAATTATGTAATCTAGCCTTCTTTGCATGTTTATCACCTTCAAAAGTAGAATGTAAAGCTTTCCAAATTGCATGAGATGTTTTCAAACATCTTACCTAACTATATTCACTCTCTGGTAGTGCTGACAAAAGTGATTCTCTTGCAAGTATGTTACACATGAATAGATCTAGTTCATCTTTAGTTCCTACCTCTAGATTGTCTTCCTCAATGATAGTCTTCTCATTCTTTGTAATCAACCAATAACTTGGTCCTAAACACAATAGATGTGTCTTCATCTTTTTTTTCCAGCCGTCAAAATTTACTCCATCAAACTTAGGGCTTTCTTTTCTGAAATTTTCCATGGATCTCCTTAAGTTGTTAAACTTTTCTTTCAAGGACCTACTGCTTTGATACCAATTGTTAGAAAGTAAAGATCCCCAAGATAACTGAGAGGGGGGGGTGAATTAGTTATCAGATAATTTAACCATTCAACTACTTTAAACAATATAATCAATGTACATTATCAACCATAGAAAGATAGCCATACACAATTGCACAATAACACAAGATATGTTGACTAGGGAGCCTCTTGAAAAGATTAAACCCCGGTGGGAATGATGCCCACAAAATGATGCACTAATATGAAAGTTCCTTGTTAGAGGATGGACCCTATTAGGAGTCTTATGAAATACATTCAATACATATAAATCCCTGTTAGGAGATTTTCAATCCCTGTTAAAAGATTCTAACCCGGTTAAGAGTTTGTGGAAGACAGAAGGACCCACTGCCCAAATAGCTTCAAGGCAAGATCTCTGAATCCACTATCCAAAAGATCTTAGGATTATTCAATAGAATAATATTAAATATATTACCTCCTTCACACTGTGCCAAAACCACACTCTCTGCTACACAAGATCACAATTCCAAATCTCTGTACTCACAAGTCTTCCTTCATCACTGAATTAGCTCTTTTCTTCACTTCATGCATATATTCGCATCTCAATCTTCATAGTACATATTACAACAAGGAAAAAATTCCTTCTTATATACCAAACTCAAATAATTACAAATGAGTCAGTCCTCAATTACAAAATAATAAATTCTACAGGCTACACATAGAATTCACATAAAACTGTCAGCTTCCAGATACTGTAACTTTCTCCAAACATATCTTCAAAGTTTGTGCTATGAACCACATCATCATTAATGATTCTCCAACATCCCTTTAACTTCACAAAATCAGATTCCATCCCAGCTAAGAGATATCCTCTGATTTCTAAAAATCACTTCACAGAAACACTGTCTAAACACTGCTTTTACCAAAATGCGCATAACTCTCATAAATGAATGAATTTCTTTTTGTGTTGTTAACCATAGGTTAATAACACACCAAAGAAAATACCATCAACTATGCAAAAGCCAATTTGCAATACAACATGTGTGCAAAAAAAAATTGTACCTACTTTCCTGCTAATATCCATAATATCACTGTGTTGACATCAATGACAATCCAAGTCATGAATGCAACAACAACTGCTACAGAATGACTGCCAAAATATTTTTTCTATTTTTTTGATTTTTTTTGCATTTTTTGATATTTTTTTATATTTTCTCTGGATCATAAATATGTACAAAGGATGCCCCCAGACTGAATAGGCATCATGGATAGAACTTCTTAAGGTGCAAAACATTGATGGGATCAGGGAGCTATTCTCCATTCTCATCAGATAACAAGTAAGCACCTATCCCAAAAGTAGCTATGATGACATATGGCCCAGGCCAATTAGGTTCAAACTTACCCTTTTTCTCTCTATTTTGTTGGTTCTTAGGATTCTCTCACAAAACAAGATCACCTACTTGAAACTCTCTAGGGAAAACCTTCTTGTTGAATTCTTTTGACATACACTTCTGATACACTCTCATATGATCAAATGAGGCCTTGCAATTGTCATCAAGAAGTTTTAAGTCTTGTAACCTCATGGCACAATAATCATCATCTATTATCAAACCTTTGAGAGAGACTCTAAGTGAAGGGATCTCTACTTCTAAAGGTAATACTACTTCAACGTCATAAGTGAGGGAAAAATTAGTAGCCCCTATGGGAGTACATATACTCATTCTGTAAGCCCATAAGGCTGGATTGATCTGTAAGTGCTAGTCTCGACCATTCTTGTGAATTGTTCTATGGAGAATCTTGAGAATGGTCTTGTTTGAAGCCTCTGCTTGTCCATTTCCTTGTGGGAAGTAAATGGAGGACCAATGCTACTTTATCTTGAATTTCTTGCAGAGGTGAGTAAGGTCCTTATTTTTAAACTGACCTCCATTGTCATTAATTATCTCTAAAGGTATCCCAAACTGACAAATGATGTGATTCAATATGAACAAAGAGATTGTTTTTCCTGAAGCAACAGATAGTGGAATGGCTTCTACCCATTTGGTAAAGTAGTCAGTAGCAGTAGTAATGAATTTATGTCCACTTGATGAGTTGGGATGAATCTTCCCATTAAGGTCAAAGGCCCAGCGCTGAAATGGCCAATGAGAAATAGAAGGAATAAGCTCCCTACCTGGAGCATGAATCAGGTTTCCATGTTTCTATCACTTTTCACAAGATTTGGCAAAAGCTATAGCATCCATTTGCATTGTGGGCCAATAATACCCTACCCTAAGCAACCTTTGAGCCATGGCAAGACCATTAGAATGTCCTCCATAAATGCCCTCGTGAATGTCAACTAACGCTTGGTTAGACTCATCCTTTTCCAAGCACCTAAGAAGTGTCCCATCTAAACCCTTCCTATACAGATCACCAGAGATAAGGGCATGGTGAGAGGTGTTACGAATAAGGTTTCTTCTTTCAAAATGGTTAAATGTATTAGGGATGATGCCATCATGAAGGTATGAGTAAATAGCACCATAGTGGGATGAGTCATGGCTAACCGAGGTACAAATGACATGGTTGTCTGGGGAGTCAAAAATTGGGTGATGTAGCTCTTCCACCAGGAATTCAAATCTTGATTCATGTTGTTCTGATTGAAGGAGTGAAGCTAGTGTAGCCATAGCATCTGCTGCCTTGTTTTATGCTCTAGGGATCTGTTGAAATGTCACAAATGTGAAGTAACATCACAATGAATCAACCATCTTTTTGTAAGGTATCATTTTATCATCCTTAGTTTGGTACTCTTCATTTACTTGGTTGACAATTAATTGTGAATCCCCAAAGACATGTAACTCTATTATATTCCACTCTATAACCATCTTAAGGCCATTGGTTAGAGCCTCATATTCTGCAATATTATTTGTGCATGGAAACAAAAGTTTGTAAGACTTAGGTATGTTGCATCCATGAGGATAAATAAATAATACTCCAGCTCCTGATCCATTTTGCATATTTGAATGATCAAAGAACAT
Source organism: Chamaecyparis obtusa (assembly GCA_027943335.1). Taxonomy (NCBI): domain Eukaryota; kingdom Viridiplantae; phylum Streptophyta; class Pinopsida; order Cupressales; family Cupressaceae; genus Chamaecyparis; species Chamaecyparis obtusa. Next base: position 91,479 of record BSBK01005204.1, read on the forward strand.
TTTCTAGGTATGCGTGGTCATGTACATGATATGCTCATCTAGGAATTCCACTTGAATAGGCATACTATCCTTGATTGGGAAATCAATCAGTTGATCTGCAATAGCTTTCCCTTTTATAGCCTTACGCTCAATGTACTCTATATCAAATTTTGACAAAACCATCATCCACTTAGCAATTCTACCCATGAGAGTAGCCTTACTAAGAAAATACTTAAGAGGATCAATTTTTTCAACAAGATGTATAGTATGGGCAAGCATGTAGTGTTGCATCTTTTGGGAAGCAAACACTACCACAAGACAAGACTTTTCAATACTATTATAATTGATCTCATAAAATACTAGAGTATGACCAACGTAGTAGATGGCCCTTTCCTTCCCAATATCATCAAGTTGAGCCAACAATGCCCCCAAGGAAGATTTTGTTGCTGAGATGTTCAAAATTAATAGTCTTCCTAGGATAGGAGGCATTAAAATTGGAGGATTAGCCAAGTATTGCTTTATTTGATCTAGGCTCTTTTGGAAATCCTCATTCTAGGCACATGTGGCTCCCTTGTGCAATGTCTTGTTGAATGGTTATGCTCTATCTACAAGCTATGAAATAAAACTTCATATGGATTGGAGTCATCCTTGAAGACTTCTCATTTGACTAATGTTCTTAGGAGGTGGCATATCTAATATAGCTTGAACCTTTTTTGGATCCACCTCTATTCCTTTTGCTGAAATTATGAATCCTAGAAGTTTACCTGAGGTAACCCCAAATGCACACTTTTTCAGATTCAATCTTAACTAAAACTGCTCCATTCGATCTAGAATTATTTCCAAATCTTCTAGGTGTGTATCCCTTTTCTTAGACTTGGCCAAGGTATCATCCAAAAATAGGCATCCCTTTGTAACCATTGTAAGGGAATTTAACACATTGGTGGTAGGTAGATGGCACCACTTTCATGTCATGAATCCATGGCCTACCCAACAAGAAATTATATGCCAAAGGTCTGACATCAACAATTTGGAACAAAATGTCCTTCTCCACAGGACCAATCCTAACAAGAAGAATAGCCAATCCCTTAGAGTTTCACTCTACTTCATCATAGGCTTTAATTATGATCTTCTTCCTAGTGTCAATTATTTTCTTAGAATACCCCAAAGCTTTTAATAGACTCAAAGAGCAAATATTAATCCTAGCACCCCCATCTATTAACATGTGCCTAACATGGGTTTTGTGGATCATGACCTCGATATGAAGGGCCAAATTGTGTGGATGACTTAATGCTTTATCATCCTCTTTTGAAAATGTGAGATAATGAGGGCTAGCCAGGTGATTGACCATGTTCTAGAATTGACCGACATCTATGTCATTCAGAACATTAGTAGCTCGCAAGGCATCCTCAAGGACACTCCTATGTCTAGGAGACAATTCTAAGAGCTCAAAAATGGAAATCTACATTGGCATTCACTGTAATTGATCAACAAGGTTGTAACTCATATCAGGACCAACTGCAGACTTGGAAGGAACACTTTTGGACACTGGTTGCTTGGATTTACTAGAATTAGGACCTCTAATGACAATAGGACCTTGGGACTAACTTCTAGTAACAACATTGAGAGGCTGAGATGACCTTTGAGATTGAGGACCTCTAAGCACAACAATGGGTCCTTCATCAAATATGGGAGGTGAGTTTACATCATGACCATAGGGATCTTTCCCCCTCATCATGTTGACATCATTGTCCACAACTTCAAGCATATTGATGACATTTTCCATAGCTGTATAGGTATAATTGATCACGACCTTTCCATTCTTGTTCTTAGAAGTTTCCCCCTTCTCATACTTAGGCAAGGGCTCTTTAAAGGCCTTGTGGTTTGCATTTGTGGTCAACCCATCAACCTATAATTTCCTAGTGTCAATAAGGTCTTGAACAAGATGCTTAAGTTTAAAAAAAAATTCAATTTCATGTCCTATCCCATTTTGGTATACGCAGTAAGCTTTCTCATTCCACCAATAAGGTTTAGGATCTGGTATGTGAAACTTTGTAGGATCCTAAGGTTGTGCCAAATTATGAGCAATCAAGGTCTTAAAAATATCTGCATAAGAGTCTCCAAGCCTAGTGAATTGCCTATTTCCTGACTTAGGTTTATCTTGATACTTGGGCTTGTGCTCTTGTTGATCTAAGGATGTCTATAGCTTCATAGCTTGAACTGCATTAGATAGATTAAGAACTCCTTGTTTCTTAGGTTGTGGAGAATCAACAACTCCATCATTGACTACTTGCTTATTTTTGTTCCAATATGTGTTCTTTTTATCCTTATTATTATTGTTATTATTTGGGCCATTGTTGTTGTTACTTTGTTTGGCCAAAATACCTTGTTCTTTTAGAACATCCTCGATGCAACATGCAGTTTCTACCATAGTGTCAAAAGAATTAAAGACCATTTTTCTAACTTCATATCTTAATTCTGGCACTAGATTGCTCACAATTATATCAACCCTTTCTTCCTTAGGGATGGTCCTATAATATTTGGAGCATAAGCCTCTCCACCTTTATAAAAATGTCACAAAGGGTTCCCCCTAATTTTGTTTTAGCTTGCACAAATCAAGCATGGTGACCGACCTTGATAGATTATATGCAAAGTGTTGTACAAACCTTTGGACAAGTTCTTTGAATTTTTTAACAGGAGGGGTAAGGTTAGTAAACCACTCCATAGCTTGGCCTTTAAGGCTCCTCAGGAATAATCTCATAAGGTAGGAGTCCTCATGATGAAATTCAAAGCTCATGATATAGAACTGTCGTACATGATCATGAGGGTCACCATTACCATCATATTTGTCATATGTGGGGATTTCAACCTTTCTAGGAAAATATACCATAACCACACTCTTGTTAATGGGATTGGGACATATGGAGTCCAAGTTGAAGGTATTATTTGGAGCCATCATTTTCTCCATCATCTTCTTCATTTGTTTTATCTCCTCCTCTTGTGAAGGGTTTTGCTTCTTAATTTTTTTGTCCACATCAAAGTTGTATGGGACCCTTGCACCCTTATTGATTAAGCTCTCCAAGAATTGATCCTTATTTTGATCAACATATTTTTCCACATATTGTTGAAATAGTGGTTCTTGTTGCATTCTCATAGAATCATGAGTATCAAAGTTGTCACTACTTCCTCCATGTTGAGAGCCATGATGAGCTCATTGGGAGGGTTGTCTTGAAAGTCTAGGAGGTGTATGTCTCCTATAATGTTCATGTCAAGAAGTCCTTCTTCCTCTAGGACTAGGTGATCTTGAAGGGGTCCTTGACCTCCTTCGGCTTCTTGGAGTTGCTGAGGGAGTTGATGGTGGAGAGTTGGTTCCACTGTTGGTACCCCAGTTGTTAAATTGATTGTTGAGTTGTTGGGCCAATATCCTATCTTGTTCCTCTTGGAATTCCTTTCTCTCTATGTCCAACAAGGCTTGTTGTTCTTCTTCTAAGAGCTTAATTTTTTCTTCTTTTCTAGCTCATTCATTTTTTGCAGCCTATTTTTCCTGCTCAATTCTTTTTAACCTCTCACTTGTATATCTTGAAGTTGTGTTTAGCAGGGAACTTGGTCTTGAATGTTTGTACCAATCATTGGCATGCACTGCGTTGACATGAGCTTCACTAGATGCGTTGTTTTGGTCCTAATGTTATGATTGTGCATCTTGATGATCTTGTGCATAACGTCTTTCAGCTCATTGATGAGCATCTAGATATCTTGAATTAATAGGTGAGTCAGGTTGATTTCCATCTTCAAATGACATGTTTCTCCTATGTCTCTGAAAAATGTCACCAAGTGATTGATCTATTATTTCTCTTTGTTTCTTGGTCAAGGTATAACTCATATCCATATTTGATGAAAAGTGTGCTACAAAAGTACTCAATTCGCTAGGATTACTCTTTGGGTCAAAGAAAACCTTAGACTCACTCGTAGGGGATTGGTCAAAAATGGGCTCTTTTCCCTTTTACTGTTGACGAGTCTTGACTAAGGGTAACTGATTAAAGGCAATCGGGGGTCATTTCTCTTGATTCACTCGGTAACTTTTTGTAACTGACATGAAAGAAAAGGATTCTTGATGATAAGGTGACCACTTAGAGTGTCAACACCAAACTAGGATAATCAAAGTTCTCTAATGTCCAAAAAAAGAGATGGTAAGATAGCAATTGCAAAAGGCATTACCAACACTATCAAAGAGGTGCTTAAATCAAAGGATCAATATCCTTGCATGTTTGAACCAAGAGGATGGACTTAGCCAATTGTATAATTAAAATTGAATTTGAATGGAAATGATTTGGACAAAAAGAGTACTAAAATTCTCCAAGAATGTTACTAACAACTCTAGAGGTATACTTTCTCAATAGGAATAATCTTCTAACCTTGAAAATTCTTCCCAAGGTGACTTGGTCAATCAAATGGCACTACCCCTAAAGGGATCAAAATAGAAATTCAGAGTGAAGACAAGCTTCCAATGGAAAGATAAGTTACCTTCCTAAAGACCTAGTGAACTAAAAGTAACTGCAAAATAACTGAAACCTGGTATACAACAAAGAATTCTTAGGCGACACTTTCCAGGATAACCAGACGATACTTCTTACTGAGGTGATACTTCACCTTTCACTAGGAAATATACCTCAAAATGTCTAGGCGATAAACTCTAGGCAAGTCGGGCAATATAACAGAAGGAACAAACTATCGCATGATATTCCTGCTCAAAGCAGGTGATACTGTTGCTAGTTTGTATGACACTTGACCAGAATTGTGTGAAATGTGCATTTTCAGGTCTGTTTGATCAAATTTTAGTTTGAAGGTTGATGTTCTCGATCTCAATCACAATATTAGCAGAAATTTGACAAGTTTGCAAATAGTGAGGGATCAAACTTGCAAAACACTTGAAACAAGGGCAAAAGCAACCTTGCCAAGACAAAGACTTGTGATATCAAAATATAAAAACACCCTATGAATACTGCCGATTGTTTGAAAGTTCAAGAACATTAACACTGGTATTACACAATCGAAGAGACTTCAAACAATATCTATCCTAGAAAGACAAGGCTCAATACTTAACAACTTGGCCCACAACTTGATGTCCCCTCACCTCACACAAAGTGGTTACCCATAATAGATGTTGGCTTTGTCATGGAAGTGTCAAAAACACAACCAAAGGAACACATATGGTGAGTATCTTGAGGTGATCCAGGTTATTCCACTTGAATCAATCCTTGTACCAAGAAGCTAAGTGGCTAAAATAAGGTGGCCTCTATCTAATGGTTAGCAAAATGCACCTACAACCACAACTTGTTAGGCCCACAAGGTTAGCAAAATCCAAAATCTAAATAAAATCTACAACTAAACTCTGCTTAACCACAATGAACTAAACCAGCAAATTAATTAAATCTAAACTTGGCCAAAAAGCTTCAGAAAACAAGTCATTGTCAGGTATAGTCAAAAGTATGGACACTAGAAGTATCGCACGATACCTTTCAGTATACCTAGGTGATAGTTTACTTCTGGGTGATACTTCTCCCTATACCAAGCGATACTTCACCTGAGACCAACCAATATTCTCTACAATAGCCAGGCGATACTTCTAACAGGGGAAGTATCATGCATGCATACAAAGAAATTTCACATGATATTCTGAGAAGTATCGCATGATATTTTGAGATAGAAAACCAGAGACTAAAAATTAAGCTCAAAACTTGTCAAAAAATTGACGTAAATTGATGAAAATGCAAAAAAAGAAGGGACAAAGCTAATCTACTCTACCCCACGATGGGTGCCAAAAATGTACACACAAAAGTAGTGCACTTCTATGAATCCTTACAATCAAGAACACTCAAGAATGAGGTCTCAAAAATTGATCCATAGCTCTCTATGTATGGAGTTGCAAGATTTAAAATTTCTCTCAGCTAGAGCTAATAAACTTAGTGAGCTTGCTAGTCAACCACACAATGAGAGATTCAAGTGAAGACAAGGGCAAGAATGCCAATATCTCCAAGAATCAAATGAAATGAAAATGCAAGCTAGATTAAAATGAATATGCAAGCTAGAAATGAGAGATGTAAGCTAAGCTATGGAAATGAAAGTACAATCTATGGTATGAAAAGGAAAGTACAAGTATTACCAAGCCTTCCTAATTAAACTAGATGAGTTATTCTAAAACATGAAAGGAAATCTAAACTATGAAAACATGAAATATGAAGCTACTATGCAAGAATGAAAACTAAACTATGAAGCAATGAAGAAAGACAAGATGTGATGCAACAATGATCTCCAAAAATCTTCAAAGTCTTCAAGAATTCCTGCAGCATAAAGTTAGCATAAAAGTGAATGACCTAGAATGAGGAAGAGAGCTCTTCTTTTATAGGAAATGAGGAGAAATGGACCATGGAGATTAAGAGGAAAAAGACTTAATCAAGAGTAGAGCTTTAAAGAGGAGAAATCCATGTGCACAAGTATCCTCCAATAGGAAAATAAGAGTTGACTTTTGTGTCCATATGAGACAAAAAGTGCTTTTCTTCTTTTTATAAAATAAGAATAATGCTTTATTTGTGCAACTTAGGATAAGATGCAAAGTGGGGGATTTTTATTTATTAAAAGGGGAGGAAATTCCTTTTAAATAAATAAAGACTTAGGATAAAATGGTTAGCCGAAGGAAAATAATTAAAAATGATAAAATAGGATTTGATCAAGGAAATTGATATTATTGAAAAATGCTGATTTTTGAAAATATTGATTTAGGGATTTGATAATTTGCTAAATGGGGGCCCAAAGTCTAGGCAACCATTTTAGGGTGCATACAGCTATTACTTCACCTATACATAAGTTTCTTAAGTTCATTCATGATGGTGAAGTGAAGATGATCAATCATAGTCTATATCGACCTTCTAGGCCTAGAGATTGTGTTGCTCTGGATTTCTTTTGGCCTTCCTTACCTAATTCATGTCCTCCTCGCCCTGATAATATTTTTCAATCATATTGATCTTATAAGCATCATAAGATTCTTCAATTAAGCATACCTCCTATGGATCTTAATCATGGTCTTTTACCTACACCTTCAATACCTCCTTTAACTATGGCTTCTCATTCTGTTAATCAAGTTCCTCTTACCAAATCTATCAAAGATCCTATGATTCCTTCTTCTATGGTTGATAATCCTATTGATCTTCCTAAAGAACCTATGAAGGATCCTATGATTTTTCCTCCTAGTTCTCATCCTATTTCAAATAAATCAAAACATAACCGATCTGCTAATGAACATCGTAAAAAGTGTCATGCTCAGGCTAAAGCTAAAAGATCTCTACTTTCTATGGATACACCTATGCATAATGTATTAGAAGATGTTGTTACTAATAATGATGTTAACATGCATGATTATGATGATTCTATTCATATCTTAGATCCTATTTTGATTAATTTGGATGAAGAAGATACTCTTGATGATAATGATAATGTTAATGATGAATATGAGACTATTGACATTGATATTGATTTGCCAAATATGCTTTCATGTCAATTAACTCTTACACCTAGTATCAAACATTGTGATTCTCAAGAGGATCCTTGTTTGGAACTGGCTATCATTCCTATTGTGTTGGATATAGTCCCTCTTACGAGTTACCCACCTACCATAAATGATATACAATGAGATGGGGAAAGTAGGTGGCATGCTTGATCGGTTTGTCCTTCATGGTAGCTTTGTGGTGTGTTTGCCTACTGTACTATGCTTCTCCCATATTGTGATTGCTAAATGTTGTTAGATTCTTTTATATGATCCTTGTTACTCAGTTGGTACAAGGCGATGAAGGAATAAAAAATTTCTGTTCAAATTCCTCTATATGTATCTCTATTTTTCTATGTGTTGTTCAATGTTATGTTGTAACTGTGCTATTGTTCATAAATGTTTCCTTGTGTAATCTTCTTGGATTCAAGATATGGTAGCACTAAATCTTTTTGGTCTCCATGTCATGGTCTGAAAAGATTCTCCTTTGTATAACTTACGTAATCTTTCCTCCTTTGTGATTGTAGTTCTACTTTCTTTGGGGAATTATGTCAATTCATTTGCAATAATATCATATATATATTATCTTATGATCATACTGACCCCATGGTAGGTAGATCCCTTCCATGTTCTCTGTATGTTTCTATGATATTTCCCTTGATTTTTCTTCATCTGGGAGCATCTTGATGTGGAAACGTAATCAATGGAGTTGTTTATGTTTCCACTAAAGCCATTGCTCTTGTTAAAGTGTCAACAATGACTTTAACATGGGGGCATACACTCTACTCACTTATTACACACACGCACTTTTGAAAAATTCAAAACATGCAAAATCTTCTAACGGTAACACACAGAAGTTGCTAAATCCTGAGGAAGACACACACTTTAAATTTACTTTTCAACCTTTCTTTTTGGATTAAGAACTAATCCTTAAAGTATGGATTTATATTAGGATCTTGTGATCCCTCCAGTTTCAAATACACATATATTGTGATCCCTTAAGGTCGAAAGTGTCCTTAAGACTGGATCTCTTTTGTTTTTTATTTTTGGTTTTATTCTTATGGAATAGAATATTCCTAAGGATAAATCCTTGATGGGTTGACTAGTGAGTAGTCACATTCACTAGGTGGTTCAATTCCATCTTTCTAGTTGCACCTTTTTCCTGTGTGGTTCACAATGGGAAATAAGTTCTCATTGGGCAAGGTAATCACATTTTTTCTTTCTCTCTTTAGAGATGTCTCTCTTATCTATGATTTAAGAGTTGATGAAGACTTGAGTCCTTGGGGGCTTGGGATTTCTCTTTGTCCCTTAGATTATGATAAGATTATCTTGTTATTTTTATCTCATTTACCAAGAGTTTGCATCAAGTCCATACTCTTGCTAAAGTGGGGGCTTAATGTATCATCTTAAAATAGAAGCACTTCCATGTTAAGAGCATTTATCCCTCTGAGTAAGTGGTTTGGGGTCATCTTAAGCACCTTGATTAGGTCTTTTCATGTATTTGGCTTTCCCCCACTTTCCACTTCTTCTCCACACTTGATTTCTTCATTCTAGGTGAAATTAGGGTTAAGGTTTTAAGGACTTTCCTAATTTTCCCTCATCCATGGCTCTATTTTCTAGGTAGGATTCAAAAATGAGACCTCCTATTCCTTCATCATATCATTCCAAGGATTTTTTGTCTATTCTTGACACCAGGTCCTGTTCAAATAGCAATTTCCAAGTTTCTAGGATCTCCTGGAACCTCTGATGCATATCCTGACAAAGTTAAAGTCTGAGGTCAATGTCAACCTCGACCCTGACTAGGTTAGGATCGACCTCGACCCTGACTAGGTTAGGGTTGACCTTGACCTTGATCTCTTCCCACTGGGATTTCAAATTGTCATCTGTTGGTAGCTTGGCTTTCGGGGTAATTATTTCTCCTCCTCGAGGTCAGCTGTTTCAGGCTTAGAAATGGTAAATCCTTTAATTATATTTAACCAAGGTATATTTTCTAAAAGTTAGGACCTATTTGGGATTTAATTCTCCAAGGTGGCCCATCTAGAGGAGTGTGCCCTAGATCACTATAAAAGGAGGCCTTCCTCTCTCATTTTCACATCACTCCAACATCAAGCTTTCATATCTCATCCAAGCAATCAAGCATTTAGAGCTTTCAAGTGTTCAAGTACAAGAAAGTCTTCAAGCATTCAAGTGTTCAAGAATTCATCCATCAAGGAGTTCCATTGTTAGTTATTGAAGGATGCAATCTCCTTGGAGCCCCCTTGAAGATCCATCCTTCTCCATTCATTCAAGCCTTCTCATATGCAAAGATCAAATCAACATTGGTGTTGAAGATCAAGTACCATTGATTAGAGATATCTTTCCATCCATTGAAGCATCCCTACTTGTGGATTTGAGGATTCGAATCCTTTTCAAGGACTTCAACATAAGCAAGGTGATTTGTTTCAATTACGTTGTTTATGCACAATATATTTCAATTCAATTTTGAGGCTAATTCCTAAATTGGGGTTTGACCAAGGAAAATGCCCCATACAACCAAAAACCCCCATTTTCTTGTAGGTACATGTGTGAAATCTCAAATCTGAGAGTGAATTTGGATTCCCTTTTCAGTAATCTTTCAGGATTTGCGAACAGAATCAAAATCAAACTTCAAATAAATAATGTGGTCTTTGACCTTTTAAAAGGTCAAAGTCAACCTGTGTGAATTTGGAGAAAAGATTTCTAGGTTTTGTCTGCCTCGACATTTCCAGTCTAGAACAGGTGACAGAATCTTCAAAAAGTTCATACAAAAGCCAAAATTTAGCATTTTCCAGATCTGCCCTAATTCAAGGTTATTATTTGCACTTCAATTATTTCAGATTTCAAGCTTAATCCAACTATAGGGAAGTATAGGGTTTCTCTCTCTCTTTCGTATTCTTCATAGATTGATTTGATTGTGTATTAACCTCTTGGTTGATCAAATTGGATCTCTCCTTTGGGAATTTGGATTTAGGAGTGAATCTTACATTTTCCCCACACACTTACACAAATAGAGGTGATCCCAAATTACCTCTATTCAATGAATTCTCTTCCTTTTCTCAATTGTGTACAATGCTTCATCATTATAAACTACAAGTGAGTCAATTTTAGAGAACCACTCCAATGAATCATCTTCCCTTTTGATAAGAGTGATGCCACATCCAATTTCAACAAATTTTAGAAACTGAAAACCTTGATAAAATCAACAAATTATCCAACACTGGTGATGAACAAGTGGTAGTAGCATCCAAAGGTGTGGCTCCTTTATCATCCATTTTAAAACCTTCTCGTAATTTTAATCGACTTTCTAAATCTTTGCATAATGTGATGTTGAAGTTAATTAATGCTAATGTGTTAACACTTCCTCTTGTCAAACCCATTGATCCATCCTCATCTAAATCCAAATACTTTGATCCCATGTCTTTCTTTCAATACCATCATTAACCTGGCCATGATATTGAGAAATGTTATCAGTTGAAACTATTATTTAAGACCTTATTGATTCCAATGTTATATCTACATAGAAGGTGAAAATAACAATGGATATAAATCTAGTTCACCTCCTAACCAAAAATTACAAATATATAACAACCCTTTTCACTTTCATTAAACTAACACTATTGATCAAACCCAACCTTCTTCTTCTTATCCTTGCATTGACTACAATGATAAAATTGATGAAGATAATCATGTATTCAATCACATTGATAAACCTAAACATCCACCTCAGCCTCACATTACCTTTAACTCTTTTGAGACAATTGAGGCACCTAATGGTCCCCTCTACCTTGTCATAAGGGTTGTTTCTCTTTCTTCTTAAGGTGTCCTTATTGATCCCACTTGCATGGTGAATGTGATAACTAAAGAATGTCTTTATATTAGATGGTTGTAGTGTGACTTTTATGATAAATCTGATGTTATGATTTAAACTTGTAATGGTTTCCTTTACCCTTCCCATGGTTCCATTTTATTTCATGTTGATGCTTGTGGAAAAACCATAGATTTTACCTTTGTTTTTATCCCAACTTATGATCAATTTCAAGTCAAACTTGGTCTTCCTTGGCTTACCTCCATGAAATTCATGGCTTCTCCTATTCATAAATGTCTCAAATTTCCTCATAAGGGCTCCAAATCATGACTATTAACCATAGTCTTTATTAGCATTTAGTGCCTTGAGACTCAGTTGATCTTGATTTCTTTTGGCCTTCTATGCCTTAGGCAACTCAAACTCATCCTAATCATCTCTTTTGATCATACCAAGCCTATAAGATCCAAAATATTTGTGAGCTTAATAAACCTAAGGATGTTCCATCTATTGACCCTAAATGTGGACTTCTTCCTACACCACCTATACCTCCTATTCCTATTACTTATACACATACTTATCAACCCATATATCAACCTAGTGTGGTTCCTTTCATTCTTCCTCCTAAAGAAGAAAAGGACCTAATGTTGATTGATCTTAACCCAAACCAAATTTCTAACAAAACCAAATGTAACTATCATGCTCATGACCATCATCAAAATAATTATGCTAGAACCCATCAACATGCTTCTCAAAACATTGCTTTACCTCATACACCTCCTCATTCTTGTCTTCCCTTTAACCAAACCATGCTTGAGCCAATGGAGGAAGTGAATTTAAACAAGATTAAAATGAAAAAACATGACAATGCTATTTGTACCTTAGATTCTACTACAATTAATTTAGATGAAGAAGATACTCTTGATGGTGATGTTCTTGATGCTAACAATGATATTCATGCTAGTGATTCTGATGACTATGAGACTATTGATATTGGTCATGATTTACCAATTATGCTTTCACAATAGTTATCTATCACTCCTAGTGACAAACATAGTGATCTATGTTCATAGCATGGTCCTTGTTTGGAATTGGCTATTGTTTCATCTACCATGCTTGATCTTTCTCCGCTTGCAAGTTTCCCACCTTCCCTTAACACTGTAGACCAAGATGGGGGGCATGAGATATGCTTGACTAGATCCTCTTATGTGGTGGATTATGTTTATTTTCCTTTTGTAATGTGCCTCCCTCGTGATGTGCTACTTGTTACAGGTTTTGTTTAGATTTATTTAAATGACCCTTGTTGCTCCATTGGTGCAAGATGATAAAGGAATGGAAAATTCATAAACATTCTTCTATCTGTATCTCTCTTCTTATATATGGTGTTACATGTTATGTCATTAATGTACCAGCATTTGTAAATGTTCCTTTGTGTTGTCTATTTTGGATGATGCAAAATGATAGATACCTATTATTTTTGGTCTCTATGATGTCCTCCTATAAATACTCTTCTTCATAACTCTTACGTTCTTTTCTTCCATTGTGCGTGTAGTTCTTCTACCTTTGGGGGATGATGACATTTCATTTTGATAGAAAATTTTTATATATTATCATATGATCATACTGACCCCATAGTTGGTAGGTCCCTTCATGCTCTCTTTTTTCATGTATGAGAAAATTCCCTTTATTTATCCTTTATTGGGGGAATTTCAATGTGGAAATATTTCTTGTGGATGCGCATACACTCTATTAAAGAAATTTATACCATTAAGGTGTTTTCAATAGATTTAATGTTGGGGCATACACTCTTCTCTATGTTTCACATTTTTCATACACACACTAATTCAATTCTATTTTGGATCCCTTAATAGATACACTTTCCTTAAGGATAGATACTCCTTCTCTTTTTTATCCCTAAGGAAGCTTACCTTCCCTTGGGACATATAATTCTTTCAAATCCCTTGATGATACACTTTTCTTAAGGAAAGATCCTCCTTCCATGTTTATCCCTAATTATATCCCTTGTTGGATACACTTTCCTTAAGGAAATACACTAGTTTACAAATTTTAGCTTAATTTTCAACACGAATTAGTCAATTTTTTGATGCACATTGGTTGACTAAATGACCAATATTTTTTTGACCTTTCTGCATTCATTATTCAACCGATTAAATTATCATCAAATATTCGACTCTCCTAGTGGTCGAAATATCGACTAATCCAATGTCAAAATAACCAAAGGGGTGGTGAAGAATGGAAAACGTATCTTTGATTGTTTTCCACCAATATATGTCAAACATTCAACAAATAGTTATATGGTTGGTGTAAATAAGTGACATATCTTTGATCATTTTTTACAATAGTTGGTTGAATTCTCAATTGTTGAATACATCAAGAGTTGAGAATTGGTCTCGAACTATACAGTCATTTGGGTCAAATTATCAATGGATGAATACGTCGAGAGTATAGCATGGATGTCAAAGTATATAGTTTTTGTGGTCAAAAAATTGACAACATATTCAGTTTTTTTTTTTTAAAATAATATATATTATAAATCTATTAGTATATTATTAATGATATGACCATGATATTATTACCAATATGAATCAATAGGATGACATGAAAGGGATCACATGGATGGCCTATGAAGGATGAATGATTTATAAGGTCAATCTATTAATGTAACATGGCTTGAAGTGAATTTGATGTAATAAGCCTGAATATATATAAGGCATGACAATGATGTAATAGGAAGTAAATGCCTAGATTAGAATAGTAGGAAATAAGGGATAAGAATAGGTCTTAGAATCAACTTAGTGGACTTAACATTGTATTAAAGGATAAATTTCAAAGTCCTAAAGTATGAGGAGTTTAATTAAATAAGTTTTAAAATTTAAATATTTGAATAGCAATGGTCAAGTGTACTTGGAGGGAAATTACAAAAATAAGGATTAGTTACATAGTTAGAGGATCCAACCACTTTGAATTGGTTAGGGGATTTATTTTGATTCTATGTAAGCCTTGAGAGGAATGAGAGCAGCAACAGAGTACTATTTAGATTTACATTTGTACAGACTGTACTTTCCTAGAGCAATAATAGTTTCAATTCTTTCATTTTTGGTCAACTATTCAATATGTATGGTCAACTATTCAAACTATCATGTCATACATAGTTCCAAATGTCAACATGCAATCACTAGCTCTCTTGTAAGTTAATCACCAAAATATGATCAATCTAATTAGGACCATACTTCCACAAGCAATCCAAAGATACAAACCATTAGACTTGTTATCACTACATACTCTTCTCATGTAATAACCAATACTATTATAAAGAAACAATCTTTGTAGCACAATACTTATACACAAGACTACTGAAAGATTCAATTTTTATGTTACAACTAAAATGTATATATCACCATCCAACACTATTGACAAGACAATACATACTATGACATTCATATGAAAACCCTTGTGACATACATGTAATACACATATGATTAGAATATTACCAATCACTTCTTATATTGGCCATGATCACAAAATGATGTCATGCAAGCCATCAAATGGAATAGGGGTTAAGGATGTAACCTCTGGGTCACTTAATGGATCCAAGGTCAAATTTAAAGGTCAAGGACCTATAAGGATATCTAAGTTTTTAATATGATCGTTAATGTCATTAAATCATGTAATTACAATCAAAGTGCAAAGATGCCAAAAAGATATAAAATTGCATTATAATGCAATTATAGCCTATAAGGCTCATGTGGGGGTTAGTGTGATTAATAAGGTTGTTTTGAAACCTTTTGAAAGTCCTAGGAGGGGTATTAGATTCACATTGTCGAGTTGACAACATTGGTTGTCAACTTGACAACACTATTTAATCATATTTTGTTTTGACATTCGGTTTAGGACTATTTTGGAGATAGTTTAGGTAGTTAGCAGGGATACTGTCAAGTTTTTGAAGAGTTTAGAGACTATATTAATGTAGATCCATGTGAATGGACACATGGTGTGGAGTATGCTATGTCCAAGAACCATTGTAATGATTCAAATGAATAAACAAAAATTATTCTTGCAATAGTGAATCTTTGTCCCATGGGTACAATCCTTGATACAGAGTTGGGAATGGTACTACCTATTAGCCCTCTATTAGGCCTCCAAATACAAAGAAAGTGCTACTTGGCCACACTCCAAAACTTCCCCAACCACAAACATAGTTATATGTTCTAAGGAGAGTAGAAATGAAGATACGGTCCAAGATTCCAAACATAATAGACTTTTAAATCAAGAAAATAGAGTTGTGATATAGGAAGATTAAAAGAATAGAGGAGAATGCAGGGTCTCACTAAAACATAAGATATGAAATTAGACTTCTGAAGCTTGCTTTCAAGTTCACAAAGCTTTTGGAGCTAACAATCAATGTCAGAAACTATATAACAAGGGGCTGAATTATCATACCACTTATTTTAAGCCTCAGAAGTCCTAAGTGAGAATTTGATGGATCTTGTATCCATTCCTGCAAGCTTTCCTCTCCTAAAAATTTAACATATTATTATGTCATCTAGCAAGAAAAGGTTTCAGTCAAAATTTGAATTATTTTTATCGAAGTTCTAAAATCAATGAAAACTCAGTGTTAGCATTACCTTTAAGTACAACAAGCAAGAAGTCCAAAAATTCAAATGACTTATAATCACAACTAAGCCAAAATTTTGAGTCCGTGTTCAACCAACCTATAAATTCCTATTTCCAATAAGATCCATTTTAAATGAACAAAATTCCTAAAAATCATATCCTTTAGAAAATGGAATATTAGTAGATAAAATTTTAAGGCAGTACTAAAAGTACATAATGGTTTTGATTTTATCAATAGTTCATGTAGCAAAGGAAAACATCAATTTGATAGTAGTTATTTTGAACAACAATTAGTTTTACAAGATCATGCAAAAAAGAGAACTAAAACAAACCTTATGATAATCAAGATCAATATATAGAGTGTGCTTCAAGCTCTAGTTCCTTTCCCCATCAAGTTTTGGCTTGTTTGAGAAACCATACAACACAAGACCACCCTGTTGCTCATCAACTTTTACCTAAAAATGAGTAAGTTTAATTACTATTCTAAGCCTACCACCTCCTAACTAAAAAATGACAAGTTTTTATTACCATGCTTTCAAGCTTAACTTTTTCCAAACACCTAAAATTTTGAAAAAAACATTAGCCAACTCAAGATATGAAAACATGTCTAAATTCATTAAAATAACTCATATTACATCTAATTTAATAATTTTGAAGTCAGATTGGGCAATAAAAATGAAAATATAAATTTTTAATTGCACTTGTCCTTATGAGTATTTCAATTTCATGTTTAGGATTGAATAGGATTTTGTATGGTGGGAATTGGTACATTAAATGGGAAAACAATTAGAAGTTAAATTACCTAAATCTCCTTAACAAAAATGGGGCTAGATTCTATTAGTTGGGAATAGCTTGGCGGAAGCACCAAATGAGATGTACCATAAAATCCCAAGCTCAATGTTAGTGATGTTGAAAATCCAATAAAATAAACTTTGTCAGTACCTAAAAGATCATATGGATCAATAATTGAAAAGTATCTACATGTGCATGTATAGTATGTACACATTGCATATATTTAGATCAATGAAATTGGTATGTAGGAAAGTGCCCATCTATTGAACCCTAAAACAAATTGTCTATTCTATTCATAGATGCCAATGTTTATGCCTCTTTTCTTGTGTATTCCATACAAAGAAGCTAATGTGTATCCTTGTTGGTTGTGTATTCCATTCAAAAAATCATGTCAATGTGTATGCTTTGTTGATTATGTACTCTATTCAAAGAAACTAGTGGAGTGCCTTGTTAGTTGTGTACTACACCCACACCCAATATGATGGATATCTTACCTAATTTCAATAATTTATCATGTCTCCTAGGGATTAAACTTGAGCCTCCACTATGAACACCTATTTTCTTTTAACAATTAAGTTCATCACATTCTCTCTCTATATATATTATTTTTATGTATATAAATGAAATGGTTCTGGGAATCTGATTTATTTATGGAATCAATCAAACAAATTTTTAACAAAGGACTAATCTATTAAGATCTGAATCAAAAATATATGATTTCTTAATAAGGATCAAAGATGTATATATGTTGTCTATATGCCTACACAGGTCTTGTCTATACACATTTCAAGGAAAGTGTATCAGAAATCAAAAGTGAAAGGAATCAAGGGACTGGATGCATATGAATGATCCAATCTATTAAGTCCTGAATTCAAACTACAAGTGACCTAGTACATTAAGAATTGTATTAAACTATGTACTTCATTCACAGGATCCAACATGAAAATTGTTACTATGCATGTTTAGGTCATTGTTTTTTGTCAAAACTATGAATTGGATACTCAAAAAGACTTACAATAAATATCATTGATTATCAAAACCAACTTTGTACACATGCTCTAGAAATGCACATATGCAAGTTGTTTATATGGATATCAACACACATATGATCAGTAAAAATATTTCATGCATAACAAAATAAAATTGACTATAAGTTGCCACTGATGCATACTGAATCTATTCTCTTATTTCTACTTTATGTCACATACCATGCAATGATAATTACATGATCCTCTTAAGAAGTGATTTAAAGTGGAAATAATAAGAAAGACCATGATATTATCTAGTGTGGTTGAATAAAGCAATACAAGTATCATCCAAAATCTAGTATTCTCTTCATGGAGCAGAATTTCTAAACTCATGGTTCTAGAAAAGAATAAAATATAATTAAAGTTAGACCACACTCTAGAAATTATCTCCTTTGTTATCTCTATTTGCGTATTCAGGATTGTCATCAGTATCAATGATGATCAATTGGTTACATATGCTATCTAGTCGGTAAAAGGAAGTACTACAAGATATACATGCTAATCGGTTAATTAAATAAGCCTTCATACCGAGTTATCTCAAGGAAGTACCGAGAACAAAAAGATATTAGTTCTAACTGAGAACCGGAGTAGTTTCACCAAGTATTAGTGTATACCAATACTAAGCATTAGTAAACATCGAGCTTCAATGTAATTACCAACCAGTATTGACAGTGTTTACCGAGAAATCTAGGAAATGACATAGTAATCATTTTTGGCAAATCTATCTATGCAGATGGTTACAACATAATCATAAAATGTTTTACCAAGATTGAGGATCCTTTATTGTAGATGTAATCATTAATTGTGATGATGATCTCTATGTAATTGCTAGATCTAGGTTATTTTTGTACACCGTAGATCTTAGGGTTTTTCCTAAGATATTGTAACCTAATTTTGTTAGGTGGTCATAGCAGTATGCTATATAACTATAATTCATGTAATTTTAACTAGGTATGATGTGCGGAGGACAAGGAGGAGATCTTGAAGTAAGAAGCCAACTTCAAGACATCAGTTATCAGACAAGGAAGAGAAGAATACCGAGACATTCAGATTAGACAGAATCAGACAAGGCTACCGAGTAGTTCAGAGACAAGATTTTCACATATCAAGGTGATATTTATTTGATATTTCATAGATTTTTTTCAGACAAGGTTAATTTGTCAATTATAGATACATCCTATTATTCTCTAGTTATTGTAATAGAGTTAGAAAAAATCTCTTTACAAAGTAGACTTAATAGTCTTTTTGTAAATCTCTTAACCGCATACACACTCAAGTAGTGTTGTTAAAATCCTTTAACTAGGTAGAAATAGCTATTCTAATTGTTACTCCTAACAGGGTAAGATCACCAGAAGTGATCACAACTTGTTTCCCTAATAGGAAAACTTTATTATCTACAGTAGTGAAGAATTTATGGGTGTCATCCCCACTATAGTTTTTACCTTCTAACAAGGGTTTCTACGTAACCAAAATACTTGTGTTATGTGATTGATTTATTGTTTGATTTCATGTAATCTACATTTACAAGTTAATTGAATGAATGATGCATACAATGGATTCAATTTATAGATGAGTTTACTACTATTTTCTAATTGATTTTTTGGAGTTAAAGTTTTTTAGGGCATTGATTCACCCCTCCCCTCTTAGTACCATATCTCTCCATTCCAACAATTGGTATCAGAGCATAGATCTCTTATTGGACAGTTTAATCACTGAAGAGTAAAGATCTAACTATGGAGAGATACAAGTTGGACAAAAGAATAGAGAACCAGAAAATTTAGATGCAAATGTTCATTGAGCAGTACAAACATGGCAAGGATGAATTGAAAAAGTTACTAGTACAGAGAAAGAGCATGGCTATCAGGGAGTGTGAGACTAATTATCATGAAGAGGAGATTTATGATCCATTTAAGAATTTAGGATCTAGGTCAGGAAGTATTTCTAAGAGTTTTGAAAATTCTATATCTAATTTATCGAAGAAAAACCTTCATTTGACTGAACAAGTGAAAGCCCTACAGATTGGTCAAGAATCACAAACGGTGAGAATGATTGATGTAATGAATAATTCTAGACAAGATGAACAAGAAAGGAATTTAGCTATTGAAGACCAAAGATAGATGATTGAAAAACTTCAAGCAAAAGAAACTAAAATACAAAAACTTACCAAGCATCATTTTGAAATATCCAATCAAATGATGATTGTAAACTAGGAGATCAACCGAGTAAATGGTGAGTTGTCAAGAAAAATTAAAGATATTGGAGTACTTGGGGAAGAAAATGAAAAACTAAGAAATGAAGTAAAGATGCAGCTACAACACAATGAAATGATGAAAAAAGATGAAGACAATTCTAAGAAGATTGATGATTTTCTGATTAATCAAAGAAGATTTGGAAGCAAAGCTGGATTAGGCTACACCGGACAAGGAGAATCATCCAAACAAGCTAAATGGGTGAACAAAAATCAAAATTAGAGACCTAAGATGTTGACATGCTATCAGTGTGGAAAATTGGGACATGCTTCAAATGTTTGCAGGAGTAAAGCTTAAGGTAAACCAAAATTCACTCCTAAGTTTAATGGTTATTGTTATTATTGTGGTAAATTTGGACATCAAGCACATGAGTACAGAGCTAAGTTGAATAAGACTCCTAACAATCCTCACATGAGAAACTCTGCTATACCTACAACAAGCATGGACACACCTCACAAGATTGTAAAGAAAAGATGAAGCAAGTCTGGACACCAAAACAAAGGAACAAACCTTATCAACCGAAGAGACAAGGTAATGCCTACACTTGGGATTACAACACATGGGCTAACTGCACAGTATGTGGAAGGTATGGACATATTACAGAAAATTGTATGAGGAAGAGATGGGCTGGAAAATCATGAAGCTAGATAGGCACTAGTATGGCATGTTTACATTGTCATAAAGTTGGTCACCTAAGCAAGGATTGTAGAGACCGAGTAGCAGAAGAAGGACAAATATTTGAAAATGGTAACACAATTACAGATATCATGAGAATTAGAAACCCTAAGTGGAGAAAGGCATCTAATGAGAATACTGAGTCAAGAAATGCAGTTGGTGAAACCTCATCCATTAGATTGGGTGACATTGGTACCTCCACCTAAGGTGAAATATGTATGTATGAAACTAATATTCCAAATTGATCTTATCTTACATACAATTCCTTATAGTTGATGTACACATACTAAATCTGCATGAATTAAGATGCATTATGGCTTATAAGTTTTGAGCTAACAAAGTTATACAGTTGGTATATGTAAGACCAAGTAAAGAGTCACCGATAGGTGACTCTTATGGAAGGTTAACTGATTATCAGTATCAACCAAGTGGAAAGTTATGTGTTAACCAAGATGTTGATGTTTTGTGGTAATCACCAAGTTGACAGTTGTCACCAAGCTTGAAGTAGGTCAAGCATTTATGACAAGCATTTTAAGTGGGAATTCAAAAAAGGCTATAAATATATTAAACACTTAGTTTATTCTTCACAAAGCCATTGTGAAGAGAGAATTCAAGAAAAGAGTTTCAGAAGAATTTGAAGCAGTTTCAGATCCAACCAAGTGTGTTCTTCATTTTTCTGAGTAAGTATAGTTACTACCGAGCTCATTCAAAGTATTTACCGAAACCCTAAGTTGAGTAAAATGACATCCACATCCAAGGCAAGAAAATATAATCTTGTAGAAGAGGAAGTCAACCTAATCGTGTCAGCCATCTATGAAGAACCCAGATATAAACTTCATCCTAAAGTTGTTTCTAAGATCGATTTAGTGGGAGCTTTCTTAAGCATCCCACCTAGGGTTTTTTTGGTTGAAGATATTAGACTATACATTCACTACAAAATAGGTGAAATTGGATATTTCGAGATGTATGCAATGTATCAGAGGCTTTGTAGTGATGATGGAAAACTAAAATTGAAATATAATCAAGTTGAAAGGATTAGTCTTAAAAATGCCCTAAGTTTCCTGAAAACCTTTAAAAATGAATGGATTAGGGTTGTACTCAGTCAATTTCATGATGGAATATTTTGGTTGGATGAACTGGTTAAAATCACAAAGAATATGATTTACAAAGTCACTGGGTACCCAACAACTGACAAGTCCAAGGCATTTAGCAGTGCATCAAGGAATGACATTGAAAAGAATACCGAAGTAGCATGAGATGGATGAGCACTAGAAATTGGTACAATTCAAGACCCATAGGTTAAGTTTGTAGCTCATGTCATTAGTTATAACATCTATCAGTCAAGAAGACTAAACAATGTGCCATGTGGAGTCGTTGACATTGCATATAAAATGGTAAAGAAGAATTTCTAGTTAGACCTTTCTGAGCTTCTTCTAAGCCATATTGAAGAGAATATGAATACTATCCGGTTGGAAAAGTTGAATACTTGTAAGTTTGGATCACTTCTAGTTTGCATATTCTTCTATATACAACAATTTTTCCCTTCAGTCAGTAATGTAGAGTGGTCAACTGACAAGCCAATCATAGTGTAAATATATGATATGATTATGATGCAGGAGCATCCTAGGATTCTTGGCAATCTTGTATCAACCAAAAATATGTTTGTCTTTGAAGGTAGATTGTTGGTTTTGATCTTGGTTTGGTGGAGTTCTTGCTCAGTTTGGAGGACTAGTTGCTCAATTTATGTGGTTACCGGAGAGCTCAGTCTCTAAAGATTTCTCAGTGACTAAAGGTGTTGGTTCACCAGTGCTTGATGATAATTGTGTTGCTCAGTCATGCTTGGCATGGTTGGTGTCTGGTGCTCAATTATTTCCTCCGTTGCTTAGTGTTCTTGCTTACCAATTGGATTGTTTTATTGGATCGGCTTGGCCAATTGGTTCTGTGGATTCATGTCGTGCTCCTTAAGTTATGGATTAACCATTGGACATGTGGGGACCTAGATCTGGTGTGTTGCATTCTTCAATGTGGATTTGATGACCATTTGGGGCCATCCTTGAGAATTTATTTATTTTGTAAGGCTATGTGAGAGCCGACTGATGTTTAAGCATTTAACATTTGTTTGTAAGGGTTTATTGTTTCATTAACTGACTTATGGCTAGGAATCAATATTTATAGGATTCTTGGGTAGATGTTTAGGGGGAGATTGTTGGAAGGAAGATTAGTATCCTATGAGCTTAGGAGCAGGAAGATTTTTTGGAAGTTTGAGGACAAGTTTAGATCTTTCCTGGGTGCCTACCAGTGTGTTGTGTGTTGCAAACCTGGGCTAGCTGAATGCTGATGTTTTGGAAAATATTTGGATCCTGTGAGATCTTTTATACTATTATTTGGATTGTATCTCATCATAACCAGGAAGGCCTTATAGCTTGACACATTACATGTAATTGGTGACTTGATGAATGAAGACTTCTACTTTGTTTCAGATCTATTATTGTTATTGTGTATTTTTGATGCATATTGGTTTGGCTGCAAGGTCGGTTAGTCCTTAATTGGATCCACTAGCTTTGACTGCATCAGGTGGTATCAGAGTGAGGTTTTTTCCTATTTAAGAAAATTCTATTCTTGTTGGAACCAAGTGGATCTCATGTGTTCCTGTCTAGATCTTGTAGATTTGAAGATGCCTCCGAGGAGAAATCATGAGATCTCTGAGGAAGAAGAAGCTACTGGAGAATTCAATCTTGATGATTTTAGGTCTTTGTAGAAACAAGTGCACGACTTACAAGAAGAGTGGATAAAGAAGAAGCCTACCTTGAAAGAGGATAGTGATGATGCATCTGAGGAAGATCATTTTGAAGAAGTTGTCGAAGAAGCTAGAGATCTTGAGGAGAATTGAATTCTAAAAGCTATGTCTAAGATTGGGCAAAGACCTAAGATTGAAGTTTCTACATTCACTAGAAACCTTAGGCTAGAAGAGTTGATTGATTGGATCAATGAGATTGATGAGTACTTTGAGTATGAAGAAATAAAATATCTTGATAGGGTTAGATTTGGAAAGACTAAGTTAAAGGGTCATGCAAATATTTGGTGGAGAGAAGTTCAATTGGAAAGAGGTAGAAGAGGAAAAGAAAAGATCACTAAGTGGAACCAAATGGTGGACATGTCAAAGAAGCAATTCATTTTGGTGGATTATGAATTAGACATGTTTAAGAAGATGCAAGCTTTAAAGCAGACTAAAAAAATGGTGCAAGAGTATATCGAGGAGTTTTATAGAATCCTGATTAGGACTAGTCATTCTGAAGATGATAAAGAAAAGGTTGGTAGGTATGTATATGGTTTAAGACCTAGTATTCAAGAAGAGTTACTTACTATGTGGATGACAAAAAGTGGTGATGCTTATCAGATGGCATTGAAGATTAAAGAGAAGCTAAATAAGAAGTATGAAGGAAAATAGAATAATAGGAACTGAGGTGGTAAAATTGGTGAAGCAATTGCTAAAAGTAATGTGACAAAGAATCCTAAGTTTGATGTGGGATCTAGCAGTAGTCACGTTACTAAGAATACTAGATAGAGAGGAAGGTGGAAGAATGAGTTCACTGGTACTTGTTATAAGTGTGGTGAAGCTGGTCATAGAAGTTGGTAGTGTTCTAAGAAAAGGGTTTCACTGACTATGGAAGAAGATATTGTGAATGTTGTAGAAAAAGGTGAGACACTTATCACTAGGAGAGTAGCTGCATGTGTCCATGAACTGATGCAAAGGAGGAATTTTTTTAGAACTAGATGTAAGTGCAAGGATAAGGTATGTAATGTCATAGTTGATGGTGGTAGTTTTGATAACTTTGTTCCAGATGAAATGGTTAGTAAATTGAATTTGGAAAGAAGGAAACATCCTAATCCTTATCAGATTAGTTGGATACAAGATGTGTCTAAAGTTAAAGTTGAAGAACAATAATTGGTTAAGTTTTAGATTGGATCTTACCATGATGAGATATTGTGTGATGTATTGCCCATGGATGCTTGTCATCTATTCTCGGTAGACCTTGGCAGTTTGACAAGAATGTTTTGTTTGATGGTCATGCTAATACCTATGTGGTTAGGCATGAAGGAGCTCAAAATAAGTTGATACCTTTACAAGAGATAGGGGTTAAGGGATGTGGAGTTATCAAGTGTTTTCCTTATGAAAAACCTTAGAAGCACAAGTTTGATGAACCTATTCATGTTAAGTCTAGTTTGAAGGAGAAGGAGAATGCTATCTCTAAAGAGTTTGTTGAGAGTAAGAGATAGATGGTCTTGCTAGCAGAGATGGTATAGCATATGGTGACATTTGTGACATAGAGAGATGTAGATGATACTAATTTTGTTGAGGATTTTGGAAGGGATGAACCTTACCGAGGCACTGATGTGATCGGTAGTGGTCAAAGCCGATTGCTATCAATTGCCGACCAGAGGGGTAAACAAAGTGGAAAATAGAAGGACTTTTTGCATAAGATAGTGAATGAAGTGAAGACTACTTGGGATGAAGGACAAGAAGAGATGTGGGGGAAGAAAAAATTGGACATACTTGTTCTGATTCCCTTGAGGTGTTCTTAATTTCCTTATGAGAAAATATTTCTTACTTGGGGTGTCTGATGCAGGAGCATCCTAGGATTCTTGGCCATCCTGTATCAACAAAAAATATGTCTATCTTTGAAGGTATATTGTTGGTCTTGATCTTGGTTTGGTGGAGTTCTTGCTCGATTTGGGGGACTGGTTGCTTGATTTATATGGTTACCGGGGTGCTTGGTCTCTAAAGAATGCTCAGTGACTAAAGGCATCGGTTCACTAGTGCTCAATGATAACTATGTTTCTCAGTCATGCTTGGCATGGTTGGTGTCTAGTGCTTGGTTATTTCCTCTGTTACTCAGTGTTCTTGCTTACCGACTAGATTGTTTTGTTGGATCGATTTGGCTGACTGGTTCCATGGATTTGAGTCATGCTCCTCAAGTTATGGATTGACTATTGGACATGTGGGGACCTAGATCTAGCATGTTACATTCTTCTATGTAGATCTGATGACCATTTGGGGCCATCTTTGAGAGTTTATTTATTTTGTAAGGCTATGTGAGAGTCGACTGATGTTTAAGCATTTAATATTTGTTTGCAAGGGTTTATTATTTCATTAACTAACCTATGGCTAGAAATTAGTATTTATAGGATGCTTGGGTAGATTTTTAGGGGGAGATTGTTGCAAGGAAGGTTAGTAGCCCACAAGCTTCGGAGCAGGAAGATTGCTTGGAAGTTTGAGTACAAGTTTAGATCTTTCCTAGGTGCCTACCAATGTATTGTGTGTTGCAGACCTGGGCTAGCTGAATGCTGATGTTTTTGAAAATATTTGGTTCCTACGAGATCTTGTAGACTATTATTTTCATTGTATTTGGTCATCATCGGGAAGGCCTTACAACCTGGCACATTGCATGTAATCGGTGACTTGATGAATAAAGACTTCTACTTTGTTTCAGATCTATTATTGTTATTGTGTATTTTTGCTACATATTGGTTTGGCTGCAAGGTCAATTACTCCTTAATTGGATCCACCAGCCTTGACTACATAAGATTAATGAATTGGGAAACAATCTTAATAATGTTCTTGATAATTATTTTGAGAAATTTAAGATTAGAATGAATTCTCAAAGTAGAATACCCAATAAATTGGTTGAAGAGTATGAAATGGATATTTTCTTTCTTGTGGACACCGACCACACTTTGATAAAGCTTTTGGAGCCTAGGATTAAATGGTTAGCCCCCATGGGTTATTAAATGGATATTGATTTTGCTTCAAAATTAATTAAGGCTTTGCTAGCTACTCCAAAGGACAAAAATGCAGAGAGATTTGGAACATTTGAGGAGGCCAAGACAAGAATAAAAATAGGCTTGGTTATCGGTAAGATAACAAAGAAGTCAAGAAAGATGATGAAAATTTTGGGGATGATTTTAACTAATAAACCACATGACAATGATGAAACTGAGTTGGACAAAGGGATAGATTCTACACTAGTTTCCCTTTCATCAACTCCAAAGAAGAGACAACTGGAAGTGAAATCAAGGGCATGAACAAGGTCAACAATTGCAGCTTCACCACCATTGAAGAAAGGATTTGTGAAGTTCAAAAAACCAAAGGCAACATCACCTACGAAGACTTATACCAAGAGAGGAACAAAAGCTGCAGAAGCACCAAGGAAAAGAAGAAAACTTATAAGAGGTAAGGACAATTTAGAAGATGAGGAAAATGACAACAATTAATTCAAAGTGGTCAATAATAAAAATAGAATAATTGATGAAGTTGTTGAGGATATCATTGAGAATGGTGAACTTGTTGATCCTGAAATCAGTCAGTTTGAGCACATGTCAACTGAGGATCAGAACAAAATAGAAGTGGCAGTCATCCAGATGATGATTCGATTTAAGAGAGTTCCACTTGAATTTTCCAAGCATTTACCTAAGGCGTTAGAGGAAAGAATAACTCATCAATGGTCCTATGCCTTAGATACTAAAAAGGAAATGAGGGACAAACCCTAGTTTTGGAAATCCCTAACTTGCCTATTTTTAAAATTGAAGACTACATGACAACATATTCAAAGAGATTCAAAGTAAAGAACTGGGCAATGCAGATACTATATGAGAATCTAGCAAATGTAGATGAGTCTAGTCAACTCAGCTAGACCTCAATAGTTGAAGCACAAGAGAAAGAAGAAAGGATGGCATTTTCCAAATCATCTAAGAAGAGGTTGAAATCAAAAGGCAAAGGAATTCATAGTGAAGATGCAGACTTGGCACTAAAAAAAGACCAAGTAGATATATCAAATACATAGGTACTTGATACCATAGTTGCTACTAAAGACTTAAGTATTTCACAGGATGTACCAGATCAATTTAAGATCCAAATTATAGATAACTACATTAGATGTACTCATTGAGGACATCACAAATGGTGATCCTGATGACTGAGATGATGATGAGGATGTGAACATTGATAGATGCACAACATAAGAAGAAGGTACTTTTACCGAGAGTGCTATCACATCATTACTGGGTGAACTTCCTATCTTGATGGAAGCAATTGAAATTTTCACTAAGGAAAAACCTAAAGGCTTAAACCCCAAGCAACCAATGGGCACGTCAGGGGAACAAGGAGCTAGAACACTGGCAGAAAAAAATGAGCTTGAAGGAAAAGAGGTAGATACAAAGGGCCAAGATGACCCCTAAGAAACCTATGCAACCCCACCTGACACAACATCAAAAGCTCCATCTCAGTTGATTGACACTTAGGTTACCAAGGAGTACAAAAAGGAGGATGTTGTGTCAACCAAGAAAGATACACAAAATGTTGAGGAGAAAGTAATAGTTCTTTTTGTGAAGAGCTCACCTCAAGAGCTGAAGAAGAAGAAGAAACATGGAAAAGGTCTAGTCACACTAGATGAAGTTATAGTTATACCTAATTGTGATCCAAAGATCCTAGAGCCTGAAGAACTTAGAAAATATGGGGAGTTATGTATAAAAAAAGTATCACAAGAAAAGCTAAAGAAGGAATGCAAGAGTAAGGAGATATTGGAAAATGTAAGAGATATCTTACAACAGGTCATACCTGAGGTATAGATTGATGATGACACACCTATAATGGACCAACTTTCTACCCTTGCATAAGAAATCAATGTCCCTGACACTGAAGTTGAGAAAAGAATTGAAGAGAGGTCAGAATCAAAGATACAACATAAAATTGCAGAGAAAATCAGCCAAGAAGTGGCAATAAAAAAAGTAAAATTATCTGAGGTAATAACTGACATACAATCTATTACTTAGTTAATTAGTCTAATATTAATTAAGCTTTTCACTATGGAAGCCTTCACTACTGAGATTAGTGAGAAGATTAAAAATCTAGATACTAAAATCCAAGCCAGTGCACAAGTAGCCTTAACTGAGCCAAATGATTTTGCTAAGCATATACTGAAGGTTCAAGAACTTAGGTGGTTAAATGCAGATCTGAGGAAGCAGGAAGAAAGGATAAGTGACCAGGTCACTGAGCTACAAATAGAGTTTCTTCCTTATTTGAAATTTTTTGAGAAATACATTGTCAAAGCACAAACACTTGTTTCAACACCATAAATTTATGTGTTGGAAAATATCTCTGACATGCATGCACAAGTCGGTCTTGAGTAGATTTCTCTAACCAGCTTGAAAGATGAATGGGAAAACCTCTTGGATTCTTCAAAGAAAACCCATCAACACATTTTTGATAAACTGTGAGTACACATTTTGTTTATTTGGCATTAATATCAAAAAGGGGGAAAACTAATGAATATGCCTAATTATGTAAGTAAATGATAAGTGTACTATATACAATCAGGAGCATGCACTGAGGGAGATAAATTTTGAAATTTTGTTAAGTTATGGTATCTATGTATATATGGTGAAGTAAGAACAATTTTTTAGTCATCAAGTCTATATACATTCAAGGTTTTGATAGTAACGCCAAAGGAGGAGATTGTTATCTCTATTTGAGCATTAAGGATTTTCATTAGTATCAAAGATGATCAGCTATGTTGGTTCTTCCCTTTCATCTTCAGCTTGTAGATTTATACTTTGATGGATAACTACAATAATACTTTGACTCTATCACCACTCCAAAGTCTACAAGGAAGAGGGCCAATTAACAATCCTACACTTTGTGCCTTAATGCTTAGGTGGATGTACCCTTGATTCACTTCTTGAAAGGCATCACTAAATGTTATACCACTATACCCTTTACTAATGGATTGAAAGATTTTATCATTTAAATATGTGTGTGGTTGATGATGATGGACTACTTCTAGAGAATGGACCAGTGCCTTAACCGGGGCATAGAGTCACTCACCAACATATATCAACTAAAAACCTCAATTCAAACACCCTTGAATTCATAATAAGTGCTTTTCCTATTATCCCTCTCCCTCACATACCATGACATCAAATCCTTATCTAGCCATGAACTCACTGAAACTACCTGAAAGACTTTAATCCTAACTTTGTTAGGAACTCAAAGATAATTTCAAAATACTCTTTGTTTACCATATGCTAACCCACTTTGTGAAATTAACATATATGAGCCCAATAAAAAGATAAGAAGACATACACAAATATG
This sequence comes from Chamaecyparis obtusa, assembly GCA_027943335.1. Classification (NCBI taxonomy): domain Eukaryota; kingdom Viridiplantae; phylum Streptophyta; class Pinopsida; order Cupressales; family Cupressaceae; genus Chamaecyparis; species Chamaecyparis obtusa. Next base: position 121,339 of record BSBK01005204.1, read on the forward strand.
AGATTGGAATCCAAGTATCTTCTCATTTAGATTTTGTAGAATCAATACATTACCAAATAACAAAATGCTAGGAAACAAAAACTAGATCCAAGTTCTCCTTCTTCAATACAATATCATCAGCAACCTAGGACCAAAAGACTTGGAACTGAAGAAATTTTTTTGGAACCTCTACAAAGTAAAAAATACAACAATATATACTCCCCTAGTCATCTTGAAATCCCAAAACAAGATGCAACAAGCTACAGATGACTAGGGTTAGGGTTTCACCCACTAGAGCAACCGAATCAATCAAAAATTAAATGTAGGGGATGGAAAGCTAGGTGATTAGAACAATCAGATCCAAGAATGATCTCAATTTATGAAGAATCTCAGAGTACTATACCAGAGATCATGAATCTACCATGCTAAAAAATTTGATTATTCACCTGCAACATTCCTTGAGCAAGTGACTACCTACATTTTCAATGTATAAACCTTTTTTAATAATCATCAGACACCCTAGACCACACTGCAATAGTCGGCACCACCAAACTAATTGAATCCATCCGCTAAAACATTCAATTCTGGTCCTTGTTGTGGAAAACCCCATTCAAAATTTGAATTTGAACTACAACGGTTACTTTATGGAGCCTATAGTATATCAGCGGTCATAATTTAAATCTAGACCAACTTTAAAACCCCGCCGTTAGATTCATTTACTTTTCCTAGGTCTATGCGCTTTACATTGCTTTAAGTAAAATCGACGGTCATCATTATACCACGATGCTAAAAAGTTGAGCATCCTACCTCAGCGGTATAATGACAACCAGATGATTTTCACAGATCTACAAGCACTTTACTTCCTTTGAAAATCATAGCCCCAATGACAACATCTAGCTTGTCACCCTGCCAACCAATCAAAAACCTTACATGCCAGCACCTTCTAATGATTGGGTCCACCGAGCAGTCTTTACGTTAGATTCTAAATCAATGGCCATTGCATGATCGCAAAGGGGAAGAATATTCCTTGCAATCATGCAACAACCACAAGATCTTCAAGAAATTGACACTTGACCCCACCTGGGCCCGCTTTATGCCATTTGTCACCACCTCATTCACCACTGTTGCTCAGTAACATCTGACACATCACCATCCTCAGATCCACATCAACCAATGAAAAATCACCACTTGAGCTTACCTAGCGCTAGACCCGCCTACTTTTGTGTTTAAGAGAATCAATGATTGTTGCTATACCACTAAGTTAAAGGTCGAGCATCTTACCTCAGCAAAATAATGATAGCCACAAGATCAAACCCAACTTTAACCTACCTGAATGCCAAAAAAATTGGTCCCACTGTCAGCACTCCACTTCATACTCCCATTGACCAATTAGATACCGCCAAATCAACACACCTGGCATGTGGACCCACTTGAAAAGAAAGGCTACATCATACAATAAAATCAACGGTGGGTGCAGCTTCGCATACCTCTGACACAATCTATAATAACTTATGTCTGTCATTGATTTTTTGACAATGTCAGGACCCTCTGACAAAATCAAAAACTAGGTCCCACTGACAACTACCAACGCATTTATACATGGACCAATCACATACCGCCATTTTTACATACATGTCACTTTGAACCCAAAGTTGAAATGTCATTTCAAAAAGGAAAATCAATGGCCATCATGAGTTTCCATACCTCTAACACATTCTTTGTGCTTTTATGACAACCGTCGAATCAAGATGGTGTCAGAGAGAGTGGGCCTGGGAAAAAGAACAAGCTGAAACATTAGGAAATATTAAATGCCAGACTTAGGGAGAAATAAAGGCACGACCCCATGAGGTGATAAAAATTTAAAACACATGGGTTTTAGGAGTTTTAAGTGGCCCAAAAAAAGTAACATGAAATTAGAACAAAGCTAAGGCGCATTTAGGATTTTTTTGTAATGGCTAGATTTTTGAAAATTTGAACTAGGGCTTGAGGCCAGAGATAGAAAAGAAATTGTAGAGACCCAAGGAAAAGTGCTACAACCATGAAATTTTTTCTGAGTGATAACAGTGGCTCTACCAGATGCCTCCTGTAGGCATAGTAGGGACCTAGAATCACTGGTTAAAGTAGACCATCCCACTGGAAAAACTGACAACAAAGAGCAACAAGACCAAAACCCTATAGACCAGGACAAAATAGGACAGGGGCAAGAAGCTTTACAAAATTTATAGAATGTACAGACCTAACTACTATTCATGGAAAATAAAATACCTTCAATTGAAGTATTTCTTCAAGAATTGTCCATGAACTGGCAATTCCTGAACTTCACCATTTTACTCTTTCACAATGTATGAATCCTGGCCCCATTTCTCATGAATTAGATATGGCCCTAGCTAGATGGGATCAAATTTACCATGTTTTCCTTTATCCTCCAATCTGGCATTCCAAATTAACACCAAATCACCAAGTTCAAACTTCCTGTCAACAACCTTCTTGTCATATAAATTTTTGACCTGCAACTACAATCTGGCATTTCTTGCAACTAATTCTCTTCTAGTCTCATCCAACCTAATGAGGTCCTCAATTCTCAACTACATTTCATCATCTATGTCATCATCATATAATTGAACAAACTTGTACATTTCCAATAAATTATTCTGAGGCATCCTTGCATGTATTCCATATACTAGGTCAAATGGTGCACAACCAATTACCTTCTTCAAAGTTACCCTATCAGCCCATACAACTAATGGTAGTTTTGAATTCCATGCCCTCTTATTCTTTTCAAGAATCCTCCTGAGGATCTTAATCAAACTCTTATTAGTAGATTATGCCTGACCATTTCCTTGTGGATGATAAGGTGAGGAATAAGAAATCTGAATTCCTAAACCTTTGCAGAATTCCTTATATTCAATAGACCTAAAGCACATGGCATTGCCACTTACTATTCTCTTAGGGAACCCAAACCTTGTAACAATATTGTTCAATAGAAAATCAGTTACCACCCCGCTGGTTGCATTCCTTGTAGGTATAGCCTCTAGCCACTTTGTAAAGTAATCAATGGCAACTAGAATCCATGAGTGTCCTCCACTTGAATTTTTTGGTACCTCCCCTATGAAATTAATTCCCCATTGTTGGAAAGGATCTTGTACTTCTACTAGTTTTAATGGCATGTTACCTAAAAATTTAAGCTTACCAGAGAACCTTTGACAAGCATCACACCTCCTTACCAATTGTTCTGCATCCTTGAAGATTGTGGACCACAAAAATCCTACTCTCAAGATTTTATGAGCAGTGGTCTTACCCATATAATGCCCACCACAAACCCCCTCATGCATTTCTTTCAACAATACTTCAGCCTGATTTTCATCAACACATTTCAAAAGTATGCAATCTAAATTATTTCTATACAATTTGCATTTCACAATTACATATTTGATGGCCTATAATTTCAATGTCCTCTTCTTATTGTCATCCATGTCTATTGGACATTTCATGTTCCTTAAGTAATAGATGATATCTTGATACTAGGTACAATCATCCATATCACATGTATAATCAATTTCAAAATGATTTACCTGATTAGCATCAAGATTGGATTGGGCCATAAATTATGCCAATCCTTGTCCTTTAACCAATTTAGTAATTTGGATATCAATGTTGAATTCTTGGATCCTATTGATCCATCTGCATCTTCTCCCAGACACCTCTTGCTGTGAGAAAATATCTTTGACTACTACACTTGGTACAAAGGCAATCACAACTGCCCCCATCAAGTAACACCTAAAAGCCTTGACTACCTTCACAAGTGCATATGCTTGTTTCTCATTTATGTCATACTTCAATTCAGCAGCCTGCAAAGATTTACTAAAGAATGCAATAGGCTGCTCATGACCTTCCTTATTTTTCTACAACAACACCGTAGCAATAGTGTGAAAAGATGCAAAAGAGAAGATATGCATTGGGATACTATAATCAGGTGCCTTAAGCACTGGTGCATCTTTAATGGCTTGCTTGATATTCTTGAAAGCTTCATTAGGCTCACCCTCCCATGTAATAGCAGATCCTTTCTTCAACATCTTGGATATAGGTCTAGTGACCTCAACAAAGTTTGTTACAAATCTTCTCAAGAAATTTACCTGACCAAAGAAAGACTGAATTCCTTTAATATTATTTGGCCTCTGAATCTTATCAATGGCTACCACCCTTTTAGGATCAATCCTAACTCCTTGCTTTCCAACCAAGTGGCCAAGAAACTTACCCTTAATGACACCAAATGCACATTTCCTTGGGTTTAATGAAATGCCAAATTTCAAGGCCCTCACAAATATTTTCTCTAAATGAGTACAATGATCATCTTCCTTCTTGGAATAGGTAGTTAAATCATCTTGATAAACAACAAGGAAATCATCAATAAAATCTACAAAAGCAACATCCATTGCTCTCTGAAAAGTTGCACTAGCATTTGTGAGACCAAAAGGCATTCTCACATAAACATATGTCCCCCAAGGTGTAGTGAAAGCTATCTTAAACTATTCTGATTCTTTGACAATTACCTGATTATAACTAGAGAAACCATCCATCATAGACATCAATTATGATCTGGTCACTCTCTACAACATAGCTTCCATATTGGGTAGACAATAGTTATCCTTTAATGAGCTGATGTCTAAATTCCTGAAGTCCACACAAAGCCTGAAGTCACCATTCTTCTTTCTGATAAGGACAAGATTTGACACCCAAGAAGAATGCCTTATAGGCTTGATAATGCTAGCATCTCTTAACTTCATCAATTCTTCTTGCATCTTAGGTGTCAAAGTAGGATTAATAGGCCTTTGTTTTTGCTAGAAAGGTTTAGCATCTCCCTTCAAAGGAATGATATGCTAAAACAAGTCCTCTCTATAAACCTTTAGGTCATCATATGACCATGCAAAAACATGCCTGAATTTTCTTAACAATTCAATCAAAGAATTATTTACCTTATGAGACATATCCCTACCAATGTATACCTTCTTAGGTGCCTCGTGTGTTCCAAGATTTATCTCCTCTAGATCTGCATGATCTTCTTTTTTGATATTCTTTTGAACTATATCTTGGTTATCAAAGACAGTCTCCAAAACAACAAGCCCCTTGGGCACCTTGTTAGTTCTAAGCTGAATGTCCTCATTGCCAAAGACAACCTCCTTCCCTTCTACTGACTCAACCAAGGCTAAACAATCAAATTCCTGACCATGATACTGATCCTCACAACTCATAAACTTTAAGATATCATTATCATCATCAAAAAATTGCCAATTTTCAATATTATCTGGTATACTAGGCCTAGCCTGAATTTCAACTTTAGAGATACCAATAAATGTAATATCACTGGGATTGATTGCTATATTGGCTAACAAGTCATCCATCTTATTGTTACTCCTATCCTTCCACTCAATATTGAAGGCATCAAAATGTTCAATCAAATCCCAAATTGCATTCCTATATTGTTTTAACCTTTTGTTCTTGGAAGCATATATTGACCTGACTTGGGACACCACCAACTCAGAATCACCACCAACATTTAAGCACCTAATACCATGTTTTTGTGCCAACCTCAGTCCTAACAACAATGCCTCATATTCTACTATATTGTTGGTACAAAAGAAATTCAATGTGAAAGAAAAATTGTAGGTGTTTCCATTAGGAGAAATAAGTAAAATACCTGCTCATGCTCCATCCTTGCAATTTGCACCATCAAAGTACATTACCCACAAGTCACCCTTCACGGAATTAACACTTACCTCAACTAAGATAGGTGACAAAATAGGTTCCTTCTCAAGCACAGGGATCTTTTCCCTAAAAGCATTAATATCAGTATCCACAAAACATGCAATTTCATTATCAATACTTCTCTCAATCATGTGGCATACTCTTGGTTCTTTCTCAATCTTAACAAACTGATCATCAATCTTGAAAGTGGCATAAGATAGATCACATTGTAAACTTCCACCCATGGCAGCACTCCACCTTCTAGATAGTAGCATCCCATAATGAGGAGGGATGTCCACCACCAAAATTCTCATTGTTAACTCTTTCTCTAGATACACTGCCAGCCTATATGGCATTGCATTGATAGTCCCAATGACTGGTACCTCCATCTGATCCATTGCACAACATCTACCTTGAACTATATCAACTTTAAGGCCCAACTTCTCCATGATTTTGAAAGACATAACAGTATTAGAGGCACCACTATCAATCATACAATTTCTTAATTTCATTCCATTCACAAGGACACATAAAAAGAATGGATCAATGTTTTCAAGTCTAGCATTAACAGAACTATCCAAATATATAGGAGGAATTTGAGATACAATTCCCTGAGTAGCAACACCTTTCAAAGCTTTAGCTTGAGATTCATTGCATGCAACATCATTATTATGAACATTATCTACCCATGCAATATCTTTGTCTTTGTGTTCAGGGATCCTCTATCATTCTGACAATGGAACCTTAACGATAATTTGGGACAATATAGATAACATATCAATAGGAGCAGAGTGAGGAATCTCAATCTGCATAGCCTTAGTATCCTTTCTCTTATCTGATACATTAGGTGTATTGGCCACCCTCATTTTTTCATTCTTAGCCATTGTGTTAACCGGATTCTCTATCTCATTAGAAAATCTTTCAACTCCAACTCCCTTAGGCTCATAATTCTTACCTTTTACACTCTTGAATTTCACCATGTGATCACCTTTTGATTTGTTCTCATTAGGTTCTCCAAATTTGGTACTCTTTATAAACATTCCTATAGCTTTTCCATTTGCATCCCTTGCCACCATGCCCCTAGTTTGCACTTGGGAAATCATTTATGTAGTAATCCTATCCATCTCTTCTCTAGAAGGTCTTCTCAAATTTACTAGCTCAGAAGAAGAGTTCATGTTACATGTCTTCTTATCAATGTCTTCACTATCAGAAAATACCTCTTGATGGAAAAGGGCCTAAGTGTGTCTCTTCACATTTACATCTGCTTCTCCACCAAAATTAGAATCATCTTCATACCCTAGATATGAAGTAGCCATGTTGCATCCAACATCCTGATGAGTCTCTTCTTGATCTATCTCCTCATTGCCACAATCTTGATTTGCAGCCATAGAATGTGCAACCACACAATGCTCTACAGAATGAGGGGACTAGCATGCAACACACCAAGGTATGTCCTCCATGACATTTATTGAAGCCTTTTGTAGAGAGTTAGGGACACCTCTGTCATTTTTTCCTCTTGCAACAGGGACAATAAGCTTTCCATCCTTCCATTGGGTGTTGTAGGGGTAGTTCTGCAATCTATTCTGCTTATTGAAATTATTGTTGAACTGAGGCCTTTCATTGGTAGGAGCACTAATGTTCCTATTTTTAGGTTCCTTCAAATCCTTCAATGCATTGAGCACCTTATCCAATTTATCTTCTTCTTGCCTCCTAGTTCCAACATTCCTATCACTTTCCTTTTTGTATTTCTTGTCCCCAAACAACTTAGGGTCATCTCTCTTCCCACCCAACTTCCCTGATATCTTCATATTGTTCTCAATATTGATAGCAATCCTAAAAGCATCTCTAAGGGTTCTTGGTTCTTTGTCCCTCAACAAGTATCCCATCTTTCCATCAAATGCATTGAAGTATGTGGTCAAATAGACATTGTCATCTAACCACATAACTTGGAACAACTTATGCATACCCTTCTGAAATCTCATATTGAATTCAACTACAGATTCATTCTAATTTTTTCTTATGGTATTGAATTCATTCAACATGAAACTAGAATTAGGCCTATCACCATACTGCTCTTTAAAACATCTCTCAAAAGAATCCCAAGTGTCAATACATTTATCAGGAAGTCTCTTAAACCAATCTCTAGCATCCTCCATTAGAGATTGAACAAAAAATTTCATGACTACATCCTCATGCTCTACCTCATAATCATTAAGCATATCAAAAAATAACCTAAGATGCTCCTCACAACTAATAGCATTATTACCATCAAACTTAGGTACCTTATCTCTTATACCAGTTGGAAAAGCACTCGGGTAGCTAGGAATCCCATCAAAACTAATTTTTCTATAGCCTTCTAGTTGCATAGGTCTTCTTTGAAATCCTAAAATAGTGTTCCCACTAGAATTATTATTTTTATCTACATCCCCACCCACTTGCACATTTGACTATCTATTAGGATCAACAAATTATTTGGTAGATACATTAGGAATTAGATTACTAGTAGTAGCATTGCTAATTGGAACAATAGTGTTCATAGATGGCATACCTAGTTCAATAGTAGAAGGGCCATGAGCATTAGCTGATGAAGCCCTCAAGAACTAGATCTTTCTTCTTTTCTCTACAATAGTAGCATCAACTTCATCTCTTTCCAACTCTTGAGCAAGAGCTTCATCCTCTTTTATTTTTATTTCTATCTCTGTCTCCCTATTTGATTTAGGTGGTGGGACCCTAGGTATTGTCACTGGTTTTCTTGTTCGATGTCCCACCATCTTCTACTTTCCTTTTTCATTAATAACTATAGTAGGCCTAGTGATCTCATGTTCATTCCTACCCTTAGGTAAAGGAGCATAACTTTGCACTTGTCTGATCACATGACCCTCTTCATTAAACTCATGGTTTTGCAACAAGCGTTCCTGCTCACTTCTTAGAGCTTCAAGATCAGCAAAAACATCATGCTACAACAACTTAGGAGCAAAAGCAAGCATCTTGTTTCTCTCCTTCATTTCATTAATTTTTCTTAAAAGAGACTACCTTTCCATTAGAGCATTTACCTTTTCAGCCTCTCTCTCCTCTTGTAACCTTTTGTATATGGCATCCTACTCTGCCAACTACAATCTAAGTGCATTTAGGTCATGTGGATCTATCATGTTGTCTTCAGACCTGACGATACTTCCACATCAGCAGGATGCTGATATGGGAAATGCACTCACCTTGGTCTCATGGGTTCCCTTCTAAAATTATCTTCATCAAGATCTAAATCAATCTCAAAACCCATCTCTCTAGCTTGTTCATCCTGACCTATAGGTAATGAACCCTTGTCTTGAAATACAGTTTCTAGGGTATCATAAAATTTATCTTCAGAGCGACCACCATCTGATCTAGAAACTTTGTCCTATGAACCTTCCTCACTTGAGGAAACATGTGGTGCTCTACCTCTAGTATTTCTTTGTTCTCTAATGGGAGCACTAGTAGACTCACCATTTCTTTTGATCCAACTCTTCTTCTCTTGTCTAGGCAATTGTTCTAGAGTAACCTCTAGATTTTTCTTAACAAAAGACCTAGTATTCCTCCTTTTGTCTATCTTTAACTTATGACACTAGTTCTTAACCTTTTGAGTCACCACCCACCTAGATGGGAAAACCTTTTAACTAAATACAATAGGAAAACAAGAGTGCACTTTGAAAACCTTTATCTCTAGACTCTCCCCAATAGAGTCACCATTTTGTTTCTTCCCTTTGATCTTTAGCTTGTAGATTTATACTTTGATGGATAACTACAATAATACTTTGACTCTATCACCACTCCAAAGTCTACAAGGAAGAGGGCCAATTAACAAGGATAAAAAATGAGACCCTCCTACACTTTGAGCCTTAATGCTCAGGTGGGTGTACCCTTGATTCCTTCTTGAAAGGAATCACTAAATGTTATACCACTATAACCTTTACTAACTGATTGAAAGATTTTATCATTTAAATGTGTGTGTGGTTGATGATGATGGACTGCTTCTAGAGAATGGACCAGTGCCTTAATTGGGGCATAGAGTCACTCACCAACACATATCAACTGAAAACCTCAATTCAAACACCCTTGAATTCAGAATAAGTGCTTTGCCTATTATTCCTCTCCCTCACATACCATGACATCAAATCCTTATCTAGCCATGAACTCACTGAAACTACCTAAAAGACTTTAATCCTAACTTTGTTAGGAACTCAAAGATAATTTCAAAATACTCTTTGTTTACCATATGCTAACCCACTTTGTGAAATTAATATATATGAGCCCAAGAACAAGATAAGAAGACATACACAAATATGAGATTGGAATCCAAGTATCTTCTCATTCAGATTTGTAGAATCAATACATTACCAAATAACAAAATACTAGGAAACAAAAACTAGATCCAAGTTCTCCTTCTTCAATACAATATCATCATAAACCTGGGACCAAAAGACTTGGAACTCAAAAAATAGGAGTTTTAATTGGCCTAGAAAAAGTAACATGGAATTAGAACAAAGCTAAGGTGCATTTAGGTTTTTTTTGTAACGGCTAGATTTTTGAAAATTTGAACTAGGGCTTGAGGCCAGAGACACAAAAGAAATTGCAGAGACCCAAGGGAAAGTGCCACAACCATGAAATTTTTTCTGAGTGATAACAAGTTGGTTACCTATGCTATCTAGTTGGTAAAAGGAAGTACTACAAGATATACATGCTAGTCGATTAATTACATAAGCCTTCATACCAAGTTATCTCAAGGTAGTACTGAGAACAAAAAGATATTAGTTATAACTGAGCACCAGACCAGTTTTATCAAGCATCAGTGTATACCAATACTGAGTGTCAGTAAACACTGAGCTTCAATGTAATTACTAAGCAGTATTGACAATATTTACCGAGCAATCCAGGAAATGACATAGTAATTAGCTTTGGCACATCTATTTATGTAGACAGTTACAACATAATCATAAAATGTTTTACCAAGATCAAGGATCATTTATTGTAGATGTAATCATTAATTGTGATGATGATCTCTATGTAATTTATAGATCTAGGTTATTTTTGTATACCATAAATTTTAGGATTTTTCCTAAGATATAGTAACCTAATTTTGTTAGGTGGTCATAGCAGTATGCTATATAATTGCAATTCATGTCATTTTAACTAGGTATGATATGCAGAGGACAAGACAGAGATCTTTAAGTAAGAAACCAACTTCAAGACATCATTTATTAGACAAGGAAGAGAGACAAGGAAGAGCAGAATACATAGATGTTAAAATTAGACAGAATCAAACAAGGCTACCGAGTAGTTTAGAGACAAGATTTTCACATATCAAGGTGATATTTATTTGATATTTCATAGATATTTTTTAGACAAGGTTAAGTTTTCAATTACAGATACATCCTGTTATTCTCTAATAACAGAGTTAGCAAAAATCTCTTAACAGAGTAGACTTAATAGTCTTTTTATAAATCTCTTAACCGAGTACACAGTCAAGTAGTGTTGTTAAAATCCTTTAAATAGGTAGATCTAGTTGATCTAATTGTTACTCCTAATAGGGTAAGACCACCATAAGTGATCACAACTTGTATCCCTAATAGGAAAACTTTATTATCTATAGTAGTGAAGAATTTGTGGGTGTCATCCCCGCCGCAATTTTTACCTTCTAACAAGGGTTTTTGCATAACCAAAATACTTGTGTTATGTGATTGATTTATTGTTTGATTTCATGCAATGTACATTTACAAATTAACTGATTGAATGATGCATACAATGGATTCATTTTATAGATGAGTTTAATATTGTTTGTTGATTGAGTTTTTGGAGTAAAAGTTTTTGAGGGCATTGATTCACCCTTCCCCTCTTAGTACCCTATCTCTCCATTCCAACATCCTTATTTTGTTTTGGGTTGATATTTTTAGACATGGTCTTTCTTGAATGGAATGACTCATTACTTGTAAATTGACTAGAATGTTGGTGGAAGAAGGATGATTTGTTTGCAACCTACAGATACATATATTGAACAACCATTTTCTCAACTCTAATTTTCTCAACACAAATGGACATTTATCATAGCCATAAAAACCTGATTATTTTTAAATGGAATACATGAAGGAGTACCATTAGAAATATTGACCATTTATAATCATGAACGGTAAACCTAAATCAAATAGCTCATTTTTTATTAGCATGTGTACTCTTTGTGTATATGAAAAATGAATGAAATATCAAGTTGAAATAAAATAGTGAACAAAATAGTATTCCACATAGAGTGAATGAAATATACCATTAAAAGAAGGTGAAATCCTAAATTGGCACAAACACAGACATTGGAAAAGTCAAATTCAAGGCTTGATTTATCAAGAGCAACAAACAATGCAAAACCCCACAATTGAAAACATGAAACCTAATAAAAAAACACTACAAAACTTGATTGGGACAATGGAATTTACAAAGTAAGGAAAGGTGAGAGGATCAATCAAATAATCAAAAAAAGAAACATGATTTGTCAACAATCTTCAAAATCCTATCACCAAGCACACACATAGGAAATCAAAAAGAGACAAAAGACAAAAAATAATAAAAATCATAAGGACTATAGAAAAATTCAGATTTGACCAAAACAATTTGGGAACTAGACCTAGCAACAAATGGACTTGTGATGATTTTCAAAATAGTACATGTGTTGTTGGGTTAGCTCCCAGTACTGCTTAGGAAAATCTACATGTTCATCACTTGTGCATATGAAGTGGCTCTAATGGTAGATACAGTTCTAATTACAAAAGGAAACACGCTTTGTCAACAATGTTCAAAATCATTAAGACTATAGAAAAATCATTAAGACTATATAAAATCAAGTTCTAGAAATGGACGGTTCTGATGCTTTTTGATGCAGGAGCATCCTGGGTGTAAGAGCAATCTTGCATCACCCAAAAATATTTCTATTTTTGTATTCAATAAGGGCTATCTTGTGCAGAGTTGCTATTTGTGGAAACTTGCTATTTATAGTAAGTTGGTCTTACGATCTCAGAATGTTTGATTTTACATATGGAGGTTCATCTCAGTCATATCAGCCTACCAGCAAAGTTTCATGGCTAGATCAGGCATAGTTTTGAAGATATTGAAGATTTTCGGTATTGGCAGCAGGGTACAGAAACTTTGAACTCAGTTTTGAAGGCTTTAGAGGCCCCGGATGAGGTTGAAAATTTGGGTGAGAAGTGCTATGCACGGGTCAAGCCTATAGAGCACATCGTGGCATTTCCAAAATGGGGTTATAATAGCCAATCGGGTCAACGGGCAATGACTTATGGTCTTCGGAAGTTGGGTCACCTGAAATGGTGGAAAATAATTTTTCTTCAAAATTTCTGTTTGGGTTTCAAAACTCATTTTGAGCTGACTTTGATGTAATAAATTGTAAAATAAAATAATTCTAAGTTTGGTCGGCCCTAAGGGCTAAATTTCTAGAACCTTCTCGGGCAGTGGAAATTGCCTATATAAAGAAGGTCCATAGTGTTGTCTAGGGCAGTTCTGGGTAGTAGATCTGGGTATTGATTCGAGGCTTTGTCCTACAGAATATTGTAAGGGAATGCCCATGTGGCTTTGCATATTGTAATTTTGAAATTTTGTAATTCCACATTTGTGGAGATAATAAGAAGCCAATTTTCTGTTCTTGCATATTGTTGTTGTTGTTTCTCTATTTCTGTTATGTGTTTGTGGTATTAAGGGAATCACCCTTCATCACTTTTCCATTACAACAATTGAGCATTCATCATTTGGTACTTCTTGGTGTATTCCTCTAGGTATGTTAGGCACAAAGTATTCCATTTAGATATGTTCAAAATTTTGCTAGTAATGATTTGTGGAAAGAAATCATGTAAAACAAAAACTAATATTATTATTGTTATGAGAAGAGGTCAAAATAATATTTAAATTATTATTATGAAATCTGCATGTTCATCACCTATGCATATACCTTTTCTAATCACACAATTTCTCAATGGAATTGTCTCAAGTAGACAAGATTTTCAATGGAACTGCTTTGATAATATATAGATACAAATAGGAAATTGGAGTTAATCAAACTTCATATGTGCATATAAGAGTTGACCAAAGAAGGTATATGCATAGGTGACAAACATGCAGATTTGACCAAGCATTACTAGGAGCTAGACCTAGAAACAAATGGACATGTGATGATTTTCACAATATTACATGTGTTGCAAGGTAATCTTCCAGTACTACTTAGGCAAATCTAAATGTTTATCACTTGTGCATATAAGAGTTAATTAGATAAGGTATATGCACAGGTGACAAACATGTAGATTTGACCAAGCAATACTAGGAGCTTGACCCAGCAACAAATGGACTTGTGATAATTTTCACAATAGTACATGTGTTTTTGGGTAAGCTCCTAGTAGTTCTTAGGAAAATTTGCATGTTCATCACCTGTGCATATAAGAGTTGACTAGAGAAGGTATATGCATAGGTGAAAAATATGCAGATTTGACCAAGCATTACTGAGAGCTAGACCTAGCAACAAATGGACTTGTGATGATTTTCAAAATAGTACATGTGTTGCAGGGTGATCTCCTAGTAGTGCTTAGGAAAATATGCATGTTAATCACTTGTGCAAATAAGAGTTGATTATAGAAGGTATGTGCATAGCTGAAAAACATGCAGATTTGACCAAGCAATACTGGGAGCTAGACCCAATAGAAAATGGACTTGTGATGATTTTCACAATACTATATGTGTTGTAGGGTAAGCTCCGAGTAGTGCTTAGGAAAATCTTCATGTTCATCACCTGTGCATATGAAGTGGCTCTAATGGAAGATACATTCATTAACAAAGGCCCACATAACCTCTCTTTTGGTCTTTGTTTCAATCAATTTTATTAAGTTTTAACACAAATATCAAAGTTTATGTGAAATAGAAAACCCTAAGCCTAGGGCATCTAGTGCATGGAGAAATATGTAAAATATTTTTGTTCCACATGCAATATACCCTCAAACCTCATTGGTTAATGGGAGAGGGGTTGTAATTTATGTCTCCATGTTTTCATAAGACCATCCATCTGTTGGCATGTGCATTGGATGAAGGGAAGCAATATGATACTGTCACAGACTAAGAAATGGAAATAATTAGTGGAGTGTGAATGATTTTATTCATTCAATGATACCTGATTTAACTCTTACCATGGGAGATATAGCTTAATTTAGACATAATCACCCCAAAAACAAAATAATGCAATCTAGTTGACCGAGATGACATATTACACAAATGTTGTTAACTTTAGGACTAAAAGAAGTTATAAGTAGAGGGAAATTGACATGTACGATGAGTAGTTACTTGGTAGATAAAGGGACTTTAGTCCATCAATTGATAGGTTGAGTGAGAATGAACTTATGTCCCAGCTTAGAGTGATAGTAGCATCAACCACACTATCAATTAGAAGAATTTCATTTGCATATGTTATTTTTAAAATAAAATAGATTAAAGAGTCAATTCCTAATTTTTAATAAGCATTAGTGTACCAAATGTGTTGTAGTGGTTGGTAGAAAGATAACACATATTTAAGTTGCTTTGTGTGACTATCCTAGAGAGTAAATGTATGACTACCACATTTGACAATGAGTTGATGTTACGTAACTTAAGATGAATTCAATGTTGGATTGATAGGGTGAATTCAGGGGTTAGTATTGTGTTGAGGCAAGGGTCTCTTACTATAGTAATAAGGTGGGATCCCAAGAGGAAGGGATAGTGCCTATTAAGGTTTGTGGAAGGGTTTTTTGGAGTGTGAAGATAGTGGGATAGTCACAGTCTATTTAATTGTTCAATATGTTGAAAGAGTTTGCAGTTATTGTTAAATTCTTGTGAGGATGTGGAAGATACCATTAGAATGGCCAGGGAGAAAGGAGTCTAGTTTACATTGTGACAATTAAGGTGTATGGTGTTGTCATAGGGAATAGGAGAGTAAATGCAATCAGTCAAAATGAGAATGTGTTTAGTAATGAGAGATGTATGTAATCAAATTTGATAGGAACAATGAGATGTTCTGACCAGAGTTTTGATGAATTAGTGTGTAGTTGTTTGTTGGATTTAAGTTCTTCTAAGTTTTAGGGAGTTGTGGGAAAATTATTTCTCTTGTGAATCTTTAAGGGATGAAGGAATGGAGGGAGAGTAAATTTCTTGATAGGATATGGGTGTGTCATCCATGTGATTAATTTGGATTGGGCCATTTCTAAACATATCTTGATTTGGGATTTGGTTGAATAAATATTTCTCTTGGATATGATTCAATTGGATATGGTTGAAATTTTTGTTTGCCTCATTTATTTTTGAAAAAATATTTGGTATCTTTGATTTTGAAATGAGATCATCTATGTTAACTTTTCCAAGGTTTTATTTTAGACATTTATGGATTTTGGACATCTCTATGCTATTCTTTTCTATGTTCTTCACCTTTTCCTTTAAGATCTTTACTTCTCTATTGATGCAGAGGTGGAGTGTAAGACTCTCTAAACCCATACCCTGATTGAAATGCATGAATAATTAGTCAACTAGTGAGACAACTTCTCACATCAAATATCCTTCACAAGGATCCATTATCTAGGCTTCCCCAAATGCACCTAGAGCCTCCAAGTCATCAAATGTTCAAATAGTATTCCACCTTTGTTCTAACTCCTTAGAACACCTTAACATGGTTCATATTCCATGTTTTACCAAACCACCAAGTCTGGTCAACTGATCCTCCACACAACTCACTTCAATAGCCCTTTAGGCTAGTAGCCTTCACCAGTCACAAATCTACCTTTTTCTCCCAATCTTCCCAAATAACTCAAGGAAATCTTTACTAATTTAGATACCCTTTTGTATTCCCTAAATCCTACCCCAATCTAAAGGTACACTCTTTTAGACCATCTATCAGATCCAATACCCTAGCACCCATAAACTAGGCCTAATTCCATTCAAATAAAAAAGAAACTCATAAATATGTTCACTCCCCTACCTCCCAACCAAGAAAAAATCCTTCATAAGGTTTAAAAACACAATATTTTCAAGTTTTTAAGACTTAACCATCTACCCATTCTTCTAGCCACCAAACCCTTGTTCCTAGGGTCACACAACTAGGGCCTATTCAAAATAACCAATACCACTATCTCCAGATCAATCTAATCACTCTAACACATCATTATGGATACAAAAATCCATATTCCATCATAAAAACATCCATTCCTCAGGGCATTCCTTCACCATGATGACTGGTATGAACTTTGTCACCTTTTAGAAGCTTGAGACCTTGTTACAATTGGAATGATGTCTAAATGCACCTAAGGATATAGGAGGTGTATGTAAAATGCACTTTTTCTTAGGATTTTAAGCGTTTTTGAAATGATATGCAACTTAGGATATGAAAAGTGCAACTTGTTTTAGATTTTTGAAAAATTTTGAAATGCAAGGATTAATGCAACTTAGGAAATGTAATAAAATGACTATGTTTATGGATTTTTTGAAATGATTATGAAAAATGCAATTCTTTTTTTAGATTTTCAGGTTTTTGAAATGATTATGAAAAACTTAGGATATGCAATCATGCAATGTATGTAAAATATGTTTTTGGAATTTTGAAGGGATTTTGAAAATGATTATGTAACTAAGGGTATGCAATATGCAATTTGACTTTGGATGATGAAGGTTTGAAATGAATGTGAATTTGGATGTTTGACTTTGAATTTTGGAAAATGATAATTCAAGACTATGGTATGCAATGCTATTATTTTTTTTGGATTTCAGACTTTGAAAAATCTTACAAATACATACCTAAGGGTAGGACCTTAAGTAATTGAATCAGACCTTGACTTTTTTGAGGATCAAAAGGAAAAAATTAAAGGATAAATAACCAAGTAAAACCTATCATGAAAATATTAGGCATTTAATTAATGATAGAAGGACATGTCAAGGCCTGACCATTAAGGTCATTTGAAGAAGAAAAGGGGTTCTGAATGAGTTGAAGTGTTGGGTGTGTGCAAATGGGGTATTTATTGAAGGATTTTGGAAGCCTTGAAGAGGTGACTATTGTTACAAAACAACAAGATATGAATAATTTCAGTATGAGAAGGTAAAAGGATACAAAAGAGATCAAGAAAAAGCATTAGTGCATCCAAAAGTATTAGAGAACAAGGAAAAAGGAGTAGAAGTGAAAGGTAGGGAAAACATCCCTTTTCCAAAAATGTTAAACAAAAGATAAGCATGATGCGGAAGTCACCAAAGAGTGTGAAAATGTTTGTGAGTTGGCGAAAATACCAAAAATAATTTTTGGAGATAGATCTAAGATTTTTTTTTAAATAATAATAATTAATGGCAATGTTGAATAGGATAGACCATGGTATGGTGATGACATAGACTAAAGCTATGATAATGAAAACACTCCAAGCCTTTCTATGAAAACCTTTTAAAATAATTACAATAATGCAATGCCAAGAATATAAGAGTCTGAGATATATACATAATCAGAATTCAGTAGAATAGATACCTATCAGACAAGGCTTTCTAACAATACAACACCTAGTATCATTACCTTGGTCGAACACTCTTGGAAAGTGTGACTACATATTTATTAATTTTTATCAAATGAAATATAGGAAAAATTTCAAATATTAGAAATTTCAATATGAAATATTTTGTAGTTGTAAAGTTGTGATTTAAAATTATTTGAACTCAATCTTGTATAGGATTGCTTGTCACTAATCAATTAGACAAATGCAAATAATAAATTTTTTTGATAGGATAGATAAAATTGAATATCATAATGAAATATACCTTAGAATCATTAGCTATAATGATTCAAAATTAGTGACAAAATATAAAAAATAAGTTCAATAGCATGTTTCTATTTAATGTCTGAGAACTTATCAATCCATTAATATGTACTATTCTCAACAACATTAAGGGAAAGAAGAACAATTTTCTATGAGGCTGCTTGAATTTTTAGTATAAGAAGGTATGGGTCCATTACCCTATGCATCAAACTCATACAAAACCCATTAATAACATTCAAGTTTTTAAGAAGAGCACAAGGATAAGGAGAATTCTGGTAGGGGTAGAGACAGTCTACTACCATCACCACCCCTTCCTATTAGTGTGCGAGGAATAATGTGTAGGTTTTTTTTTACATCATGAGCTTCATCACCGATCATCTTTGGACATCATGGAATTCCCCTACCAGACCAAAATGGTGGTGGCATAGGGTTTATATATGCCTCTTGGCTATGTATAGTGTAGGACTTTGTGCAATAGAGGGATGAATATCATAAAATGACAATTCACAGAGGGATGAAGTTTTCTAGAACTTACAGGTGGTGTCAAGAGATGTGTAGGTGATGTTGATAGATGCCCTCCTTCCCTCCAACTCTTCTTTGTGCACAAAATAAAAAAATTAAATAAAATGAAATCAATCTTTTTTTTTAAAAGTTATATTCTCGTGTTGGTTGTAATTACGATGACATGTCAAGCTTGTTGTAATTCCAACCAACATAGGAATGGATTAAAAAAAATCAAAATTTTCCTTCTATAAACCGACCAAGGAAAACCATTTTAATGCTTGGTCAAAAATGTTGGTCAAAAATGTGAGTCAAATGTATTAGTGCTAGGATCATCGAATGGTCTCAAATAGTACATTTAACATTATAAAATGATGGATGTTAGGTTACGTGTCAATTTGATTGGTTGTGCTTATCGATACCAACATGTTGATTCTACACACAAGTTGACAACCCTAGTTTGATACATGTCAACATTCTAGTGACTTCCTGGAGAACTTTGTTTCCTTCATGAAATTGAGGTCAAAATCAAACTTTAGCCATTGATCTTGGATCATCAAATGGTCTCAAATAATATATTTAACTTTATAAAATAATGGATGTTAGGATACGCGTCAATGTGACTGGTCATTCTTACCGATACCAACATGTTGAGTCTACAAATAAGTTGACAACCCTAATTTGATATGTGTCAAAATTCTGGTGACTCCCTAGAGAACTTTGTTTCCTTCAAGAAATTGGGGCCAAAATTAAACTTCAACCATTGATCTTGGATCATCAGACAGTCTCAAATAATACATTTAACTTCAGAAAATAATGCATGTTACTATTAGGTTATGTGTTGATGTGACTATCCATGTTTATCAATAGTAGATAACACTGTTGAATCTGCAATAAAATTGTGTTCCATCTTTTGAAAATCGCCAGTAAAATATTTTTTTCCAATAATAAACAAATGATTAGGCAATAAAAAAATAAATTTTCAAACAATACATAAAATTCGCCAATACAATTTTATTTTTCCTTCAAAAGAAAATCATTCACCTCATATATTATAATTTTTTTACTTAAAAAGAAAAAAAATTGCCTTATAAAATATATATTTTTCCCCACATGACTGTATAATTTGCTAGGAATATATGGAATTTTCATTCGGTAGGGAAAAAATTGTTGGAATTAGGAGAGATAGTTACTGAGAGGGGAGGGGTGAATTAGTGCCCTCAAAACTTAACTTGTAACACCTTTCTAATCTATAACTGAATACTGTAATAACTGATCAAAATAACTTGAACATAATTGCATAAATCAATCATCTAGTTAACTTCAAAAAGTAAACAACATGAAATCAATATGACAATTACATAACACAAGTATTTTGGTAATGCAGAAACCCTTGTTAGAAGGTGAAAACTATAGTAGGGATGACACCCACAAATTCTTCACTATTGCAGATAGAAAAGGTTTTCCTATTAAGGCTACAAGTTTTTATCACTTCTAGTGATCTTACCCTGTTACGAGTAACATATTAGATCAGCTAGATCTACCTAGTTATAGGATTTAACAACACTAAATGAAGTGTGTACTCGGTAAAGAGATTTATACAAAGACTATTAAGTCTACTCGGTTAAGAAATTTATACCAAACTCTATCACAATTGTCATAAAAGTAATAGGTAACTATCTGCTAGTTGACAACTCAATTGTCTGAAATAGATCTATAAGTGCTCATCAAAATATCACCTTAACTGTGATGATTCTCTGCTCTGTTCTTCCTAGTAGCCTTGACTAATTCTATTCAAACTAAAATCCTATGTGCTCTATTTTGCTTAGTAAACTGATTGTCTTGAAGATAAGCAATTTCTTCAAGTGCTTTGTGATTCATATATTTTAGTTCAACAACCCCATAAAATGGTGCAAAAATATACAATATATAGTGTTCTATTTTGCCACTTAAGCAAAAATTAGGTTACAAAGAATAATCATAACCCTAAGATCTACGATGCAAAATAACCTAGATCAGCTATTAAAAAATAAGATAATCATTGTATTTAATGAATATCTTTTACAATAAATGTTCCTCGATCTTGGTAAACTATTTTACGATCTGTTGTAACTATCTGCATAGAATAATGTGCCATTTCGAATTACTATGCCATTTTTTGTGATCATTGCTAAACACTGTATAATCTGCTCAATGTATACTGTGATGCTCAGTGTTTACTAACTGTCAGTGTCTGTGATGTTGGTGCTTGGTTAACTGTGTGATGCTCGGTGTAAAGGCTTTACCAACTACTCTATCTTACTTCTAGTTACCGACTGTTTCAATATAAGTAACTAACTAACCTGTTTACTATCCTTTGATACTAATGACAACCTTAAATGCTCAATAGAGATTAACAATCTCCCCCTTTGGCATTAGTATCAAAACTTCAAATGTATATAGACAAAATCTTTCTATATATTCCTTATGTCTCTGCTATATACATAATCCACAACAAAAAAATTTCTAAGTACAAAAGTACTTCCCCTCGGTGCATGCTCCCAATAGTATGTAATATACTTATTTGGCATATACATGATTTCCCCCTTTTTGATAATAATGCCAAATACAAAAAAAATATAAAGTATACTTACATCTTGTCAAAAATGTGTGGATGGGTTTTCTTCACAGACTCCAAGAGGTTGTCCCACTCCTCTTTCAAGTTGGTAAGAGCAATATGCTCTAGACTGACTTGTGCATGCATGTCAAAGATATTATCCAACACCGAAATCTTGGGTGTTGCAACAAGTTTCTCAGCTTTGACAATATGTGTTTCAAAAATATTCAGGTAAGGAATGAGTTCTTTTTGTAACTCTGTAACCTAATCAATGATGTGCTTGGCTTGTTTCCTTAAGTCTGCTATCAGCCGCTGGAGTTCTTGAACTTGGTTAATATGCTTTAAGAAAGTAGTTGGCTCGGTGATAGCTGCTTGTGTACTAGACTTTATCTCTACTTCTAAACTTGTTATCTTTTCATTGACTTCTACAGTGAAAGTGTCTGAAGTACAAAGCTTGATGAGAAATTGACAGATTATTTGGGTGATACATTTTAACTCGGTAATTACCTCAAATAATTTTACCTTGTTTAGTGCTACTTTGGTAGTAATCCTTTCTGCCAATTTGTTTTGAATCTTTGACTCTGCCCTTTATTCTATTCTTTTGTCTACATCTATGTTTGGGGTATTGATCTTGTCAGTGAGTGTGGCAAGTTGATCTAAAATGGGAGTATTCTCCTCAATATTTGTTTTTGGTACTATCTGTTGCAGAATATCTCTCACATAATTTAATACTTCTTTACATTTTTGTTCTTTTCTTAATTTCTCTTATGCCACTTTCCTTGAACATAACTCCCCATATTTACCTAGGTCTTTAGGGCTTAGGGTTCTCGGGTCACATTCTGGTATAATGATAACTTCATCAATGGTGACCGGCCCTTTGGCTTTCTTCTTCTTCTTCTTCTTCTGTGCAAGAGGTGACTTCTTCTCACTTATCACAATAGCTTTTGCTTCACTTTTTAGAGTATCTTTCCCAGTTGACATTGTATCATCCTTTTTCTTCTCCTTGGTAGATGGTGTATGGGTCTTAGTTGTAGTGTCAAGTGGTTTCACCTTAGTTGACTTTGTTTCTATTGGTTCCTTTGCTTTTGTAGACTATGCCTCTAGTTGGTTAGGCTCATGTGTATCTGCAGGTTGCTCGGGTGCTTGAATCTCAGTTGTATCTTTGGTTGGCTTAGGATGAGAGACATTAGGTTGTACTTGTAAAATGATTTCAACTACCTCTGCAAGTACAGGTAGTTCACCTAGTAGAGATGTACACACATTGTCAGTGTTAAATACTTCATCTTTGTATTGTATAATTATTAAATCTTCATCATCCTTATCATTAGGATCACCGTTAGTGATGTCCTCAATGAGTGCATCATCATCGATTGTCTTTTGCAAGTGGATCTTGACTTGATCTGGTGCATCCTATGAAATTTTGATTTCTTCCTTTTGTTTGGTGATATCAATTACCTCGGTAACTAATATACCGATGTCTTCTATTTTCTTCCCTTTACTATCATCAATGAAAATACTTTTACCTTTTGAACTGTGTCTCTTTTTAGATAGTTTTAGGAATGCTTCCTATTCAGCTTTCTCTTTTGCTTTCAAAATTAATGTCCATAAAGAATCACATATGACATCCATATCATCTACATTCTCATCCAAGATCTGCATAGCTCTATTCTTGACTGAAAATCTAGGCTAATACCTTGTCATGTATTCACTTACCACATATAGCTAAAGTGTGTGGTTGCACAGCTTAGTGATCGTTCTCTTTTCATTTTCTCTATATCTAGTGCAATAGCCCATCTCTCACTTATTTTTTCATCAAGTTCCTTCAGCAATTGACATGCAAATTCCATTGGTACTCTCTTGAATTTAATCATCATTTGAACAATAGCATGTTCTATCTTTATTTTGTCCTCAATTGACATGTTGTTAAATTTGCCTATGCCTGAATCATTAAGATTTCCATTCTCACTAATATCTTCAATTATTTCTTCTATAGTACTATCCCTATTACAGACTAATTTGAATTAATCAGGATCATTTTTAGTTTCAGTATCCTCTAGATCTTCCTTATTTCTTATATATTTTATCTTTTTCTTTGGTGTCTCAGCTACATTCTTGTTCTTTCTCTTGATGTATTTCTTCATCGGTGTAGCTGCCCTTATTTTTGCAACTTTTACAACTTATTCTTGTTTAGTGGATTGTGCAGTAGTTGATGAATGGGTCTTCATCCTTTCAAGTTCTTGTGGCTGTATGTCTTGTTCATCATTGATGGGTAGTTGAGTTTCTTCTTCATCATTGGTGGGAGGAACCGGTGTGTGATCCTTTTCTTTATCTGACTTGATCTTCTCGTTGTCATAGGGTTTTTCAGCCAACTGTAAGTGACCTTTGGTTGTCTCATCAACCGGTGACTCCTTAGGTGAGTCAGATGTAGTTCCATATTTTTCTGTGAGATCCTTTTTCATTTTCTTCACCCTTCTTGACATTTTACCAATCTCAATGTCTGTTGTGATTCTAGACTTAGCTTCCTCATATACTCCAAACCTACTAGCAGTGATGTCAATCGGTAATGCCAACAATGCATTGATAGATTTCAAAGTGAAATCATGATTCATTTCATAACCCATTGGTACTAGTCATTTTGTTCTCAATTCTACTGCCTTTATCATTGAATGGTATGTGCTTACCACAAAACATATGTCATCTTCAAATTTTCTTACTAATTCCTTTAGAATTCTACTCCTTTGTTGCATCTTTGATTGAAATTCCTTGAAATATGCATTGAACTCGCTATTTAGATTGTCTCCTAGACTTGTCATCATTTCACCGATTTGAGCAATTATCAGTTTGTCAGTTTGCTAGTTTACTTTACCAATACCTGGTACATATTTTTGTAGATAGAGAAATGTACATACAAGTAGTGATCTGTACTTACATGTATTGGACTTATTTGCCTTGATTGTCTTCATATTATCATGTAGTTGGTGTAGTAGCAGTTCTGCAAGATCAACCTAGTGATCTTTCTTCACAATTTTGTAAGCCATGTCCACGATGCTGTAGGGTATACTATTGGGTCTACTATATTGAAATATCTTGTACCCGATGACATGAGCTATGAATTTCACTACTGGATCTTTGATAGTTGAAATCTTCAGTGCCTTACCATCCCATTGAGCTCCAATGTTCTTTTCTACATCGAGATGAGATGAACTTCGAAAGGCTTTGGCTTTGTCAGTTGTAGGGTACCCAGTAACCCTATTGATAATCTTCTTCATGACCTCAATAGGTTTATCTAGCCAAAATTTACCATCATGAAATCTGCTCAGCACAATTCTTATCCAATCATTGTGAAATGATTGCGGGAAGTATGTAAAACACCGTAACCCTAATTCTTCAATCTTTTTATACTCAGGTTTAATCTTTCCATCTGGTCCACATACTTGCTAAAAAGTAGCAATAGTCTCAAAATCACATACTTCAGCGACCTTGCAGTGAATGTAGGACCTAATATCTTCTGTCAACAAAACCCTATCTAGAATACTAGAAAATGTGCCCATATCATCTGTTTGTGCTACAACCTTGGGATGAGGTTTGAATTTCTCCTCGGTGAAATGTGCCCTAACAATAAGTTCTAGTTCTTCCTCAATGTTCTTTGATTTGCTTGGCATTGATGTCGATGCGATAAATCATTTCTAGGGTTTTGGCAAATAATAGATAACCAGTGTTCGGTAGGCAAATGGACTTACTCGTTATCATCAAAGATTTGTCATTGGTTTGATCTATAGTATCTTTGAATCTATTCTAAAAATCTTTAGCTCAAACTCTTCTCTGTAAAATCTCCTTTCTTTGAAATCGCAATGTAACAATGAACTCTGTTTCTGCATATTTATAGGTTTTTCAATATTCCCACTCAAACTTTGATGCATTAAATGTGTGACCTAACTTTTGGTATGAAACGACTGTCAGCTCGGTAATGTCTATAATTTCTTTCACTCGGTTAACATAGAATTTCTTCATCAGTTTTCTCTATTGTCAATTAACCTTGTATAGTGATTATCGATGGGTAACCAACTCACTTTTCTTCTTTTACTGACTATATGACATTAGTAAACTTATAACACATAAACCATAGTGCATCTTTATTCATGCAGATTTGGTATTTGTACATCATGTATAAGGAACTATATGAAAAAAAAATATGATCATTTAAAATGTCAGTTCCATACATACCTTTGTCATCTTAAGTGGAGGTACCGATGTCACCCAATCCAGTGGACAAGGTTTCACTAACAGTGTTACTTGTCTTAGCATTCTCATTAGATGTCTTCTTCCACATTGTATTCCTTAACTTCATAATTTCTACAATGTTATATCTACTTTCAAATATATGGTTTTCATTAGGTGCTCGATCTCTACAGTTCTTGCTTATGTCCGACCTTGTGATAGTGCAAACATGCCATTCCTGCATTTGACCAGTTTCTTGATTGTCCAATCTGACTCTTTCTAAAATAGTTTCTTGCAATATGTCCATACTGACCACATGTAGTGTAGCTAGTCCATGTATTATAATCCCAAACATATGAGTTACCTTGTCTCTTCGGTTGATATGGGTTTCATTGAAGTTTCTCTTTAGGTTTCCAGACTTGTTTCATTTTCGCCTTGTACTCCCTTGTAGTGTGTCCATGCTTATTACAAGTATAGCATACTTTCTCCTTAGTGGTATTATTAGCAATGTCATTCTTCTTAGCTCTACATTCATAAGCTGGATGTCCAAACTTACCACAGTAATAGAAATATCCATTGAATTTAGGAATAACAAGAGGTTTACCTTGTGCTTTGCTTCTGAACACATTAGATGTATGTCCTGGTTTTCCACAGTGATAGCATGTCAACACTTTAGGTTTTTGACTTTGATTTTTGTTGACTTCTTCAGGTTGTTGTGATGATTCTCCTTCACCAGTGTAGCCTATACCAGCTCTACTTCTAAATCTCCACTGATTGGTCAGAAAATCATCAATCTTTTTAGAACTATCCTCAACTATCTTCATCATTTCATTGTGTTTCTTTTGTGTCTTTATTTCATTTCTCAATTTTTCATTATCTTCTCTAAGTATTGCAACATCTTCAAGTCTTCTTGATAATTCTCCATTTACTCAGTTCATTTCTTGATTAACTATCATCATCTAATTTGATACTTGGAAGTGACGATTAGTGAGTCTCTATATCTCACTTTCTTTTTCTTGAAGTTGTTTTTTCATCAGTCTTCGGTCTTCAATAGCTAGATTCTGATCTTGTTTAGCTTGTCTACCATTGTTCATGATTTCCACCATTCTCACCATTTGAGATTCATGACTGATTTGAAGTTCTTTCTCTTGCTTAGATAGATGCTGATTCTTTTTAGATAACTCAGAGATTATGCTTTCGGATCCATCAAAGATGTTTCCAAAGCTTGATCCAATATGATCAAATATGTCATCAATATGTTCTTCATGATAACTGAATTCATTTAGCTTAATTGCAAGACTCTTCCTTTCAACTAGGAATTTCTTCAGTTCTTCCTTGGCCTGTTTATATTGTTCCACAAACATCTACATTTGTATCTTCTAATTCTCAATAGTCTTGTCAAGCTTGTATCTCTCCATGACTTAGATCTTTACCCTTCAATGGTTAGACTATTCAATAAGAGAACTGTTCTCTAATACCAATTGTTGGAATTAGGAGAGATAGTTACTAAGAGGGGAGGGGTGAATCAGTGCCCTCAAAACTTAACTTGTAACACCTTTCTAATCTATAACTGAATACTGTAATAATCAATCAAAATAACTTGAACATAATTGCATAAATCAATCATCTAGTTAACTTCAGAAAGTAAACAACATGAAATCAATATGACAATTACATAACACAAGTATTTTCATAATGCAGAAAACCTTGTTAGAAGGTAAAAACTATGGTGGGGATGACACCCACAAATTCTTCACTACTACAGATAGAAAAGGTTTGCTTGTCAAGGCTACAAGTTTTGATCACTTTTGGTGATCTTACCCTATTAGGAGTAACATATTAGATCAGGTAGATCTACCTATTTATAGGATTTAACGACACTAAATGAAGTGTGTACTCGGTAAAGAGATTTATACAAAGACTGTTAAGTCTACTCGGTTAAGAGATTTATACCAAACTCTATCACAATTGTCAGAAAGTAATAGGTAACTATCTACTATTTGACAACTCAATTATCTGAAACAGATCTATAAGTGCTCATCAAAATATCACCTTAACTATGATGATTCTCTGCTCTGTTCTGCTGGGTAGCCTTGACTGATTCTATTCAATCTGAAATCCTCTGTGCTTTGTTCTGCTTAGTAAACAGATTGTCTTGAAGATAAGCAATTTCTTCAAGTGCTTCGTGATTCATATATTTTAGTTCAACAACCCCATAAAATGGTGCAAACATATACAATATATAGTGTTCTATTTTGCTGCTTAAGCAAAAATTAGGTTATAAAGAATAATCATAACCCTAAGATCTATGGTGCAAAATAACCTAGATCAGATATTACAAAATAAGATAATCATTGCATTTAATGAATATCTTTTACAATAAATGCTCCTCAATCTCGGTAAACCATTTTACAATCTGTTGTACCGTCTGCATAGAATAATGTGCCATTTCTAATTACTATTTCATTTTCTGTGATCATCGGTAAACACTGTATAATCTTCTCAGTGTATACTATGATGCTTAGTGTTTACTAACCATTAGTGTCAGTGATGTTGGTGCTCAGTTAACTATGTGATGCTCGGTGTAAAGGCTTTACCGACTGCTCTGTCTTACTTCTAGTTACTGACTATCTCAATATAAGTAACCGACCGACCTATTTACTATCCTTTGATACTAATGACAACCTTAAATGCTCAATAGAGATTAACAAAAATTGCCAATACAAACTATGAAAATTCACGGATTTGGAAAATAAAATCACCTTGATTAAGAAAAATTTCCCCCTAAAATAATGTATGATTCGCCAGGATTTTACACTTTTTCATAGGAGGTTTCTTAAAGTTGTCTCTGATTCTTGCACATAATGGAAGTGTGGGGAACACAAACATGTGAGATCATAGATGATGCGGAAGGGACAAAAGCATCAACATGAGGAGGCCACAATGGCATAATTTGCATAACTAGTAGATCACTCAAGGTGTGAATGGCTTGAATAGACTGTGAGTCAGCCTCAACAATAATATCAGGATGCTGCACTAGGAGGTGGTGAAATCTCAGGTGGGGGAACTTATGTGCAGGATTTCACTCGGTGTGCCCATGGCCTATCCTGAGGAGCACCTAAGCCTACACCCTGGTTCAGTCTCATGCTCCAATAATTTACCTTGAGACCGAGCACAAATTCAGCATACAATTTTATTATGAAATAGAATGGGTCATCCAAATTTTTGTGGGGTGGTCTATTAAAAACCATCCATTGGTAGTCTCAGAAGTTGTCACATATTGCATCATTTTTGCACCATTTAATTGACAACTTGGGTTTTTTAGGTTCCACTTTTAAACCGATTTTGTGATTCACAAAAAGATTACATATGTCATGTTTTGTTATATTAAGGTTCATAACTTGATCATAGTCAAGCCCATCATCAAACTAGACATGCATGGAATAACTCCAAAGAAGTGCAACATTATGTTTCTTTGTAACTTTCTCCATGTTTTCAATAATGGAGTTCAACATGGAAAATATGGGGCACAATGTGGGGATATTGGTATGTGTGGTCTAATATCATCTAAGTTGATTTAGATTGTCTCCTATGAGATCCTCTAAATGTCGAGGGTTTGAGATTGGTTGGTCTTCTGAAGGTGGGGAATTGTTTGGAGGTGGTTCTGGATTATTTGTGGGATCATTGGGAGGGTTTTCTGATTAATTTGAGTCGATATTTGATTGTATAATTAAAACCAAAATAGATAATTATAATCAATTTAAAAAATAATGAAGAATGTCATTTAAACCCTAGTTTTTATAAAAAAAAACTACAAATTTTAATAAAAAAACAAAAAAAATTAAAAAACTTAAAAATTTAACATACCTTTCAATCTTGAGAAAATTGGATATCAGAAATGTTTCTGATATGCAAAATCTTTTGGTTGTGTTCAACATTTTCACAATGAAAATTTTGAACACAGCTGCGGACTACAAATATATTTTATTGGTGAAAAATGGATATCCGATATAACATCAGATATTCGAATAGGCTTGTGCTTTGGCTTTTGGCTTGGCCAAGTGTACTGAAACCCAGGCCTACTAAAAATTCAACAAAAATTTAAGTGTGCTTTTGGATGAGTGAAAAGTTCATTTTTTCACATCGCCACTTTTTGGCATACCATGATCCTGCACATACCCACCTAATAAGACATAATAGGACCCTTAAGACCTAATAGGACCACTTAAGACCTAATAGTACCACTTAAGACCTAATGGGACTAATAGGACCTATTAAGACCAATTAAGACCTAAAATGACCATTAAGACCTAATAAGACCTATTAAGACAACCTAAGACCTAATAGGACCTATTAAGACCAATTAAGACCAATTAAGACTAATTAAGACCAAATAACACCAATTTAGACCTATTAGAGCCTACTAAGACCAATTAACACCTAAAATCTATAATAAGACCTAATAGGACCTCTTAAGACCTAACACGAGTAATTTAAGACCTAATAGGACCCATTAAGACCAATTATGACCTACTAGGACCTAATATGACTAATAAGAGGTCTAATGGGACCTATTAGTACCTAACTTGATTAATAAGACCTAAAACCTAGTAATAAGACCTAATAGGATAGGTAAAGACTTAATACTTGAGTAATAGGACGTATTAAGACCAATTAAGACCAATTGACACCAATTAAGACCAATTAAGACCAATCAAGACCTAATAGGACCCATAAGACCTAATAGGGCCCCTTAAGGCTTAATAAGACTAATATGACATATTAAGACCAATTAAACCTAACATGTGACTAATAAGACCAATTAAGACCTATTACTTGACCAATTAAGACTAATTAAGACCTATTAGGACCTATTAAGACCAATTAAGACCTAATAAGACCTAGTAGGACCAATAAGACCTAATAGGTACCCTAAGAGTTAATAGGACTAATATGACCTATTAAGACCAATTAAACCTAACATGTGACTAATAAGACCAATTAAGACCTATTAATTGACCAATTAAGACCTAATAGTACCTATTAAGACCTAATAAGACCTAATAATACCCTTAAGACCCAATATGACCACTTAAGACCTAATAAGATCCTTTAAGACCAGTTAAGATCTAACATGTGACTAATAAGACCTAATAGGTAGTTAATAAGACCTAATATGTAGCTAATAAGACCCAATACTTGACTAATAAGACTTAAAGGTACTAATAAGACATAATAAGATTTATTAAGATCAATTAGGACCAATTAAGACCAATTAAGACCTAATAATACCTAAGAAGACATAAGAGGCCCCTTAAGACCTAATAGGACCACTTAAGACCTAATACGATAGCTTAAGACCACATGGGACTAATAGGACCTATTAAGACCAATTAAGATCTAACATGACCAATATTACCTAATAGGACCTATTAAGACCAACTAAGACCCAATAGGACCTATTAAGATCAATTAAGACCAATTCAGACCAAATAATACTAATTAAGACTTATTAGAACCTATTAAGACCAATTAAGACCTATTAAGATAGGTAATAGCACCTATTTAGACCAAAAATGTCTAATAAGACCTAATAGGACCTCTTAAGACCTAACATGAGTAATCTAAGACCTAAAATGACCCATTAAGACCAATTATGACCTAATAGGACCTAATATGACTAATAAGAGGTCTAATAGGGCCTATTAGGACCTAACTTGATTAAAAATACCTAAAACCTAGTAATAAGACCTAATAGGACCCTTAAAACCTAATAGGATGGTTAAATAATTAATACCTAAGTAATAGGATGTATTAAGACCAATTAAGACCGATTGACACCACTTAAGACCTATTATGATATATTAAGACCATTTAAGACCTAATAAGACCTAATAGGACCCATAAGACCTAATAGGGCCCCTTAAGAGTTAATAAGACTAATATGGCCTATTAAGACCAATTAAACCTAACATGTGACTAATAAGACCAATTAAGGCCAATTACCAGCAATTAGGACCTATTAAGACCAACTAAGACCTCATAAGACCTAATAGGGATCCTTAAGAGCTAATAGGACTAATATGACCTATTAAGACCAATTAAACCTAACATGTGACTAACAAGACCAATTAAGACCTATTACTTGACCAATTAAGACCTAATAGTACCCTTAAGACCCTTAAGACCCAATAGGATTGCTTACGACCTAATAGGACCCCTTAAGACCAATTAAGACCTAACATGTGACTAATAATATCTAGTAGGACCAATAAGACCTAATAGGACCTATAAGACCTAATAGGAAGCTAATAAGACCTAATACTTGACTAATAAGACCAATTAGGACCAATTAGGATCTCTCTCTCTAGGAACTTCCCTCTCTCTCTCTCTCTCTAGGATAATTATGTATAATTATATTTGTATAATTTTATATTTTAATCTTATTTTACCTGCACACATGCAATGTACTTAAATTTTAAAATTTAATAATGTATGTTACCCTTAGATGGACACACATGATCATCCACATGGTGACTCAGCACAAGGTGTCACACCCTAGGATGACCTAGAACATGGTGCCCCACCACATGATGCCCTGACATAGGCTTCCCCTAGCATGATGCAATGTAGGGTGCCCCACATGAGGTGCCTATTATTCCTGATATGGGGGCAATATTTCATTTTACTACCAAGGAGATAGGGAAGTTATGGGATTCTATAGCTTCCTTTGAGGAAAATGTTTACAAAGATATTTGCACCACCATTTTTCAGAGTCTAGAGCATCATTTTTCATGCATGAGGAGACAAACTATATATGCTCCATAGATTTTTGATTCTATTTTTCAAGAGTTGAGATCTGAGACCTCCAGCAATATATCCTTAGCTGAGGTCCAATCATGGGTCTCAAATGATATTGTCAAAGGGGAGGTTTTCCCTTGCTAGTGAGAGAGAAGAAAGGTCAAAGGATATCAGGTTACACATTGTGTAGTACCTAAGATAAAACACATGATATACCCATGGTTCCTTGTGGTACATGGTCATTATCCCAATAACAACCAGATTCCACTTTACTTTGTGCAATAGGTTTACACTGAGGTCCATTTGGGTCTCAACATGAACTACTTAGATCTTCTAGGGTACTTTGGATAGGGGCATGATATTGTTGGAGACCATGATTAGTATCATAGGCCTGATCGCATTGTGTCAAGACACAGGCACTTGATTGGGAAGAGGGCACCCATAGTGGCACTATATATGGCCAATAGTGTTGACAGAGTTGGAATTTCTTCCTAGAGGGAAACAATTGATAGGATTAGACACATTGCAATTACGGCAACTAGTATTACTTTTGATACACTCACTAGATATATTATGACTAGACTGAGTCAACCCTAGACATCTTCAGAGGTATCACCTAGTAGTGCACCCCCTACTAATGAGACATATAGAGATGATGATCTCCTTAGACCATGTGATATATGATCTCTTACTAGACATTAGAGTTACATTGAGATGACATTGTATTTACCAGAGGACCTGTTACAGTCACATACCTATATTTCTCAATCTACAAGGGTCCTTATATAGTCTGTAAGAGACATCATTAGACTCTCTCAGGGACTCTCCAGTTCCACCACCCCAGAGAACACCATCATCTCATAGTTCACAACACTACACCCACTGATCACTTTGCAACTACATAGGGAGGGATACGTCTTGGTGATGTTTTCATAACATCGGAGGGCATGTATGGTTTTGAGGAGCAATTATAGGGATTGAGACAAACCACTATTGACACTAACATAGCTTCATATATGGATCTTCTACTTCATCCTGACTCTGACTACACCACTCACTTCTTAGCTATACTCACCATTACGCTCCTCATTAGAGAGGATTGGTACTAGAGATGATGAGCATGATGGTGTTTTAGTAGATGATGTGATGGTGCACGTTGATGATCCTCTTGCTCCTAAGACCCATGTATAAATTTAATTTTCAATTTATTTCTAGTCAATAAATTTATTACATAGTTGCATGTACTAATGCTCATATATACGTATTCTATATACAATATTTGTAGTCATAGTTGCATGATCATACTACCTCTAGCATGGGATCAAAGTGTGTGTGCATGAGAGATTCAATAGAGGTGACACCTACTAGTGTTTAGGTAGGTTTTAAATATACTTGATTTTAAATTCATGTATTAATTGTTACAAGTAGTAGTTGTCGTTGCACCAAAAGATCAACCTGTTAATGCCCAATACAACCACTAGACTTATAGAAGACACTGGAGGTGGTTAAGCCATGTCATGAATCCTGAGGGGAGCACTGACCATTTTTCCAAAAATATCCCTTTCAGTGTTACCGAAGGAGATTCAAACCTATGACCAAGCTCTAATACCACTTGTTACAAGTAGTAGTTGTCGTTGCACCAAAAGATCGACCTGTTAATGCCCAATACAACCACTAGAATTATAGAAGACACAAGAGGTAGTTAAGGCATGTCACGAATCCTGAGGGGAGTGCTGATCATTTTTCCAACATTAATATATTTCAAATACTTTGTATATAATTATAATATATGAATACACATATATTTGATAATTTGTACTAAATTTATAGGGATCTGTTGCTACTTCCTGTGTAGAGGATGTTCATGAAACTCGGTTAGAGGGTCACTCTATTTGTATGTGACTTGATCAGTCTAGGATACCTTAGGATATTTTTTGTGCATCTTTTATTTGTGTTTTGGACATTTCACATATGTTTGACATTTATATATTCTGGACCTATGCATAGATGATTTACGTGTTTATGATCTTTTGTTAAGTTAGATGGTTATATGATTTGATTTGATTATGGTTAGATAGTTACATGATTTGATTTGATTATGGTTAGATAGTTACATGATTTGATTTGATTACATGGTTAGAGGGTTACACGATTTGATTTGATTACATAGTTAGAAGGTTACATGATTTGATTTGATTATGGTTAGACAGTTACATGATTTGATTTGATTATGGTTAGATGGTTACATGATTTGATTATGGTTAGACAATTACATGATTTGATTTGATTATGGTTAGATGGTTACATTATTTGATTGTGGTTAGACAGTTACATGATTTGATTTGATTTGATAGATGGTTATAAAAAATAACACTAGAATACATAACTAATGGACCATAAGTAATATAAATAATCTAGAACTAACATGTCATAAGTTTAATATAACTAATGTCATTAGTAACCTAACTAATTTCTTAAGGGGATGTCTTAAGAGTAAGTCTTAAGGGTACCTTTAACTAATAAGTAATCTAATTCTAATATCATAAAAAAATAACAAGTTAATGTGTAACTAATGGATAATAAGTAATATAAGTAATCTAGAACTAACATGTCATAAGTAATCTAACTAATGTCATTAGTAACCTAACTAATGTCTTTAGTAACCCAACTAATTTCTTAAGGGGAGGTCTTAAGAGGATCTTTAACTATTAAGTAATATAATTGAACCATCATAGAAAATAACAAGATAATGCATGTAATTAATGAACCATAGGTAATTTCTAAACTTAATATCATCCATTTAACAAGTTCACTTTAACAAACATCAAAGCATTTATATAACTACTTAAGAGGAGGTCTTAAGGGGATCTCTAACTAATAAGTTAATCTAATTTTAATATCATAAAAAATAACAAGTTAATATGTAACTAATGGATTATAAGTAATATAAGTAATCTAGAACTAACACGTCTTTAGTAACCTAACTAATGTCTTAAGGTGAGGTCTTAAGGGGATCTTTAACTATTAAGTAATATAATTGAACCATCATATAAAATAACAAGATAATATGTAATTAATGAACCATAAGTAATTACTAAACTTAATATCATCCATTTAACACATTTACTTTAACAAATATCAAAGCATTTATATAACTACTTAAGAGGGGGTCTTAAGGGGATCTCTAACTAATAATTTAATCTAATTTTAATATCATAAAAAATAACACTAATATGTAACTAATAGATTATAAGTAATATAAGTAATCTAGAACTAACATGTCATAAGTAATCTAACTAATGTCATTAGTAACCTAACTAATGTCTTAAGAGGAGGTCTTAAGGGGATCTTTAACTATTAAGTAATATAATTGAGCCATCATATAAAATAACAAGATAATATGTAATTAATGAACCATACGTAATTTCTAAACTTAATATTAGCCATTTAACATGTTCACTTTAACAAACATCAAAGCATTTATATAACTACTTAAGAGGAGGTCTTAAGGGGATCTCTAACTAATAAGTTAATCTAATTTTAATATCATAAAAAATAACAAGTTAATATGTAACTAATGGATTATAAGTAATATAAGTAATCTAGAACTAACATGTCATAAGTAACCTAACTATTGTCTTTAGTAACCTAACTAATGTCTTAAGGTGAGGTCTTAAGGGGATATTTAACTATTAAGTAATATAATTGAACCATCATAGAAAATAAGAAGATAATATATAATTAATGAACCATAAGTAATTTCTAAACTTAATATCATCCATTTATATAACTACTTAAGAGGAGGTCTTAAGGGGATCTCTAGCTTATAAGTTAATCTAATTTTAATATCATAAAAAATAACACTAATATGTAACTAATGGATTATATGTAATATAAGTAATATAGAACTAACATGTCATAAGTAATCTAACTAATGTCATTAGTAACCTAACTAATGTCTTAAGGGGAGGTCTTAAGGGGATCTTTAACTATTAAGTAATATATTGAACCATCATATAAAATAACAAGATAATATGTAATTAATGAACCATACGTAATTTCTAAACTTAATATCATCTATTTAATATGTTCACTTTAACAAACATAAAAGTATTTATATAACTACTTGAGAGGAGGTCTTAAGGGGATCTCTAGGTAATTAGTTAATCTAATTTTAATATTATAAAAAATTACACTAATATGTAACTAATGGATTATAAGTAATATAATTCATCTAGAACTAGCATGTCATAAGTAATCTAGAACTAACATGTCATGTCATTAGTAACCTAACTAAAGTCTTAAGGGGGAGTCTTAAGGGGAGGTCTAAGGGGATCTTTAACTATTAAGTAATATAATTGAACCATCATAAAAAATAACAAGATAATATTTAATTAATGAACCATAAGTAATTTCTAAAATTAATATCATCCATTTAATATGTTCACTTTAACAAACATAAAAGCATTTATATAACTACATATAAAAATCATTGAACAGTCAAAGCATACATAAGAACATACATACATATAAAACCATATGTATAAAATCATTATTAAAAGCATACATAACTATATATTAAAACCATTGAACCATCAAAACATATATAAAAGCTTTGATCTGTGTCAAAATATATAATCAAAGTCTTATTAATAGATAAATAAAATATAATCCATCATATGTTTCAATATATCGACAAAGTATAGTCAATTTCATCTAGAGATGTCAAGTAGGTTCTAACACATGAAATATGTATGTAATTTACTTTTTAGACCAACTTGAGTGGTTTAGACCTATCATGGAGAACATGTAATATTCTCTCATGATCCTCACTATCTAGTCTCCACTTATGATGTCCACATTGAGATTTAACTAGATGGAGACAAAGGGAGGTGGAAACTACTAGGTGGCTATATTGAAACACCTTATTGTCTAGTTGGTAATCAACAAAGTGAATACCATATTGAATCACTTTGATTTTCTTGAAATATGTTCCCTCTATAATAACTAAACCTACAGGTCACAAATTTTTACAATATAAATTTAAATAAACTAATTTAATATTTTTTAAACTTTCAAAATTTTATATTTACAAAATGAACAATATATTGACATGTAAAGAATACAAACCTATGGTGAACAACATTCCATCTCTTTCTTCAGGATCAATTAACTTCATCCTCTTTGCAGTACAACACAATAAATAGTAACTAACTCCTACGTTTCCAAGATCAACAATCACTACAAAGACATCTCCTGCACAACAAATTTATATACATGTGAGATTCTAAAATTTATTTAGTTCAAATTATTATTATTATATATATATATATATATATATATATATATATATATATATATATATATATATATATATATATATATATATATATATATATATATATATATATATATATATATATATATACATGCAACTCAATTCCATATAATGTGAAGCTCAATTTATTATGCTTGCCAATTTTGACCAATCATGAAATATGATCATAATCAGTAGAAATCAAAGGAACGTCATCAAAGTTTTCATCTTCATGTCTATCAAATGTATCAGTAACAACTAGTGGCACCAGATTCCAGGTACCTACATATCCACTTTGTTGATTGATGTATTCCTCATAGTTGTCAACAATGCAGTGACATCAAAAGCATGTGTAATCTCTAGTGTTCAACATGCAATTGTGATAATTTGTACTCATAACTGATTGAAAAGATTGCATCTTTTATATCCTCTTGCAACCATGCATAATTTTTCTATCCACACCTGAACACATGCATATATAATATTAATTTCATTTTATAAATTTGAATAAATAATGTAAAATTTAAATGAGAATAAATATGTATATCACACATGCATAATTTAGAAACACATGCATACCTTTTATCTCCCAAAATTCTCTATGTGGTACCGCTTGAGTCATTCGTGATGATGTGCCATCCTCGTTTGATGTAAAATTTATCTTGCACCATTCAAAAACACCATGTGCATTTTTTATATGAACTCCCTTATAATTCATTTGATACTTTCATAGACTGTGTTTGATGCAAGCTCCAACACCATCATGTTCACCTTTTCCATGTCCACTCTCAAAGAAACTCCAGACATGTGGTATGTTTTCATTAGGATGATATCTAGATAGTGCATAAAATGGTCTGGATGATTTGAATTGTGTAGCACATCCATTTGACCAAACATTACAAGTTTATCAATTTTTATGTTCCTTTCTTTTAAAGTTGCAAAAAACATCTTGAACTAGTGTTCTACATAATGAATGTTTTGCTCTTTATCATCACTTATATAAAAATTATATCCCTTCTTGATGGACCGTGCTTCAAATGTGATCTAAATACCATCCAAATCTAACTTTATCAATAACACACATGTGCCATACTAGTAATCTACTCTAAAAAATAGTATTCTGACTAAACCACCTTTTGTTGAACAAATGAATAGTTTTTTTGTGAAATCAACAACTGATAGAATAGTTCCAAGTGGAAAATTGTCTCACAGTGTTTGGAATTGTTGTGCTTGCCACTTTGAAAAATAAAAATGATGAATGTAGGGTTGAATCAATTTTTTAAATTTTCCCTTAAATGCTCCAATAGTTAGTTCCTCTTCAACATATTCTAATCTTTTAGATTCTTTCCCAAATTTTGTTTCATTATTTACATATTTTTAGCTCTTGCAATTTACAATCTTTGTTACATCAATATTTTTATTTTTCAAAGGAAAAAGAGCCAAATTAGCACATGTTTCACATATTCTTTTTATGCAATTTATTTGACCAATTACACCATCTCTTTTGTCACATAAAATGGATGAGATGAACTCACTTCGTCTGGTAGGAGGAGTATATTCAAAACCATAAGTATCTTTTACAAACTTTCAAAAAACCTAAATTCAATATGATAACATCAACAACAAGTTTCAAACACTTTGTTTGTCCTGACATAATATCGCTTCAATCTTTCAAAGAATGTTTTCCCAATCATTATATTAGGATTTGAACTACAAAATGATACATACATTTCATGTTGCATTGTGTCCAACCAATCTTTTTTATTATGTTCATATTGATTAGCTACAATTCTATGTCTGATAAAATCTGTAATGTTTAATGAAGGACAAGTATTATGATACCAAAATAATGTGACCAAATTCTTGATTCCCTCATCAGTCCTATCATAACAAGAATCTCTACACATAATTTCCCAATTTCCTTCCAAGGTGCTATCATCCAAAAGCATTCTCCTCTTAAAATATTGTGATCTATTATTTTCCTACTAAAACCAATCCGAGATGTTACCTACAATGGACGCCAACATAACTCTTCATGTAATGGTCTTATCTTTAGTTCGAGGTCACTTCCCTACCTAGTTCAAACCTTTCCTAAGATTTTCAATCATATTAGTTTGCATGTCAACAAATTTTCTCTTCTTTGATGTTGTGTCTATACCTAATAATTTCAATGCCTATTCCAACTTTTTGTTTATAAGTATAATTGAAAGCAATTGGGCTTGTTCAAGTGTTTCAAACTTATCAAATTTTGCCAATATTTGTCTTGCTATCTTATTCATTGACTTCTTCTTAGCAAGACTTAAAGGTTGAACATTAGCATTGAATGATCTCAATTTCTCCATATCCATTGTAATTAAATGATCTAATTTTCTATAATTAATATTTCTCTTTATAGTTTGAGCTAGATCTATAAGTTCATCCATACTAGTAGGAGCATGTGATCTTGACCCTTCTCCAACATAAATTTCTTGAGCTTGCGTCAAGAGTGATCTCGACCCTTCTTCAACATGCATTTCTTCAACTTGGCTTGACCCTCCTACTTGAGATTCTCCAAGTTCACCTTTACCATGTTGATTGCGAGCTACATACACAAAAATGAATCAAATTAGATAAAAATAGAGCATAGGTCAATAAAATTTGGGTACATAAAACTAGAGGTAGATAAGTTCATACCTTCTTTTCTTTTATAGTAATATGTCAATGCAACTTCACTATATCCTTGTTTGGTACTAGGTGACCTTTTTCTTGCAGATTTACATTGTCTTCCCTTCTTGTTCCCCATTTCTTCTCTCCAAAAAAATCTCTTCTAAAATTTTGGCAATAGTAATTCTCCTCTTCAAAAAAAATGTCTTTGATAAAAACACCAATAGCAATTCTCCTCCAAAAAAATGCCTTTGATAAAAACACCAATAGCAATTCTCCTTGAAAAAAGTGTGTTTCAAAAAATCAGAGCAATAGTGAAAAGTGAAAATTAAGTTGATTGCAATTGTGTGAAAAATGAAAAAAAACATTTAATTTTATACCATGCTGAAAAAAATTTACCATAACTAGTCGACCCACTTTGAGTGAAGTAGTTCAGGTAAAAATCTGGCGGGGCTTGTTCTTGCTAGATTTTTCCCAAGGGGTATTTTCATGAAGACCCCTTTGTATGAAGACCTTGGGATGGCTTCGCGTGAAGGGGGTCTTCATGCAAAGACCCCAAACTTGAAAAAAAATTTAGGATAAAAAAACAAAGACAAAAAAGATGTCTTTCAAGGCCTAAAACAAAGACCAAACAAGATGATGTTCTGAAATAAAAAATGTCAAACGATGCTACTTCAAGTAAGCTTTCTAATGACTATAATTTTCATACATATTGAGTTCTTTTTTACTTTCAAAATAACTTTAATTAAACGTAGGTTGTTTGGTCATTCAACAACCTATCTCTTCGACTCTTCAGGACTTAAAAATTTTTTTTATGAAAATTATGTAGGAAAAGCATATTTGTGTTACCTTTCTATCAAAAAAATAAAAAATGAATTTCAATATATACATATCAAGTTAGAGGGATCCAAAAGAAGCTATATCTAAATTAAAATTAATCTCACTTTAGAACTTAATAAAGTATGAAATATTGAACCAAAATGGATGAAACCAATTCCATCCATTAAATAGTGAAGTTAAAAATATAACCTTGAAAGAATTAGGTCGTTATCATTTTTGAAATTTTTTTTATGTTAATCCAAGTGACGGTCACTCCTTAAAAATGTTGATTTTTCACACAAACCACTTTTCAGAGAAAGAAAAATGGATTCAAATCAATTTTATTTTATTTTTTAAAATATATTTAGAAACTAGAAAGAAAAATCTAAAAGACTCTAGTTTACATCATCTTCAAATTCCTAATAGTTTTGTGTCAATAGGTGTTCAAAAGTGAAGTTTTTATTCAAAATGTTGATCTCAGTATCAAAGTTGGCCAAAAAGTGGGACACACTATTGTGGGACCACATATCCTAATGGTGTCTTAAATAGATAGAATAAAGATTATAGAATTATAGTTGAGGAATATTTCATAACACAAAATAAATATATGGATTGTACTAGAATATCTTGGTAACACCTCTTTGAAATAGGTGTGATGTGATAGTTTTGTTTG
This sequence comes from Chamaecyparis obtusa, assembly GCA_027943335.1. Classification (NCBI taxonomy): domain Eukaryota; kingdom Viridiplantae; phylum Streptophyta; class Pinopsida; order Cupressales; family Cupressaceae; genus Chamaecyparis; species Chamaecyparis obtusa. The sequence continues at coordinate 163,449 of BSBK01005204.1, forward strand.
TGTATGCTTATGTGATCATGTCATGATGCAATCAAGTGATCAATGAATAGAAGATGCACACTATAATATTCATGATTGTGATATTGCTATCAGGATTCAACTGTGTAGTTTTTGAGTCAAACTCATTGACCCATGATTCATGAGTAGTGGTTCACACAAACCCATCTCTCATGAGAATGAATGGAACACTTAACACTCATTGGATCTAGGTGATGCTCATAGAGGTGAAGCACCGGGACTTCCTAGGAGGTCACCCATCCCAGTACTACTCTAGCTTGAGCACACTTAACTACAGAGTTTCCTCCATGGTTAAACCCACTCTGCTTGCATCCTCATTTGCAAAACCTTCACCAAGTGTTGTGCCTTATGAACCATTCATTAGAAAGCCCCTTAAGCTCATCAATTGATAAGTAGGAGATATTTTCCACAGCAAGTCAAATTGTGATATTGCTATCAAGATTCAACTGTGTAGTTTTTGAGTCAAACTCATTGACCCATGATTCATGAGTAGTGGTTCATGGGTCAATGAATTTGACTCAAAAACTACATAGTTGAATCCTGATAGCAATATCACAATTTGACTTGCTATGGAAAATATCTCCTACTTATCAATTGATGAGCTTAAGGGGCTTTCTAATGAAAGGTTCATAAGGCACAACACTTGGTGAAGGTTTTGCAAATGAGGATTCAAGCAGAGTGGGTTTAACCATGGAGGAAACTTCGTAGTTAAGCGTGCTCAAGCTAGAGTAGTACTGGGATGGGTGACCTCCTGGGAAGTCCCGGTGCTTCACCTCTATGAGCATCACCTAGATCCAATCAGTGTTAAGTGTTCCATTCATTCTCATGAGAGATGGGTTCATGTGAACCACTACTCATGAATCATGGGTCAATGAGTTTGACTCAAAAACTACACAGTTGAATCCTAATAGCAATATCACAATTTGACTTGTTGTGGAAAATATCTCCTACTTATCAATATTCATGATGTGTGTAATTAAATAATTCATTTGAATATAGTTGTATAGGTGTGGTATATAATCTAAGAAAATATTTAAATATGTGTATACTTTGAGTTATGTTTATTTACTTCCAACATTCAACAATAAAATATTATATCAAGTATAATTTATAGCCTTTCATGGAATAGATAGAAACCCTTGGAAGATTCCTATGATTTCTTATGTGGTGGTTCTTGCCACTTGGATTGCATGATATGATGTGTCAGAGTATCTAACACCATAAAATGGTGTGAAAGAGTATATGTGACATTGTACAAATATGGAGAAGGATCTACAATATGTTTACATTATATTGTAAGCATGCTAATAGATGAAGTTAAACCAAAGACCAAGTAGAGAATCTTTAATTACTATTTATAGTCTGTATAAGAGAACATTATATAAAAGGATAGGGACATTGTAGTCTGTCATGCATCTTTGTGGTCTAGAGGTGGACATATTTTTATGGTGGCTCATCCATCTTCGTGATTCATGTGTTACTATTAAATGGTGATCCTCTTTGACCTTCTATGGTGTTTTCTTTCCTCGTAGAAGTTATCTTCAAATTGAGGGTGATCTTCTAAGAATGTTTTTGTTGAGAGTGTTGAACTTGATTCTTATGTTGTGATGATAAACACTTAAATGGCCATAAGTGTATTTTTGGTGTTTTTTTGTGTTATTATAGTGGTGTAAGTGGTTTGAATTGTGTAGTGGACTTTAATTTGTTTATAGATTCATACTACCTCACCTTGTTGTTATAAGATTGTTCTTCATGATTTTAAGGATCATCATTGAGTTTCTTTATTCCATATACATGGTGTACTTTTAAAAAAGGTTCAAATATATTACCTACCCCATAGATACTATTTATTTCTACCTATCCTATCCCTAACTATGTTTTTACAAGAAATTTCAAATATGAAAGGATGAATAGATCATGGGTAGTTAGTGTGTATTCTCAAGCTCATAGGTAGTTAGTTCAAATATGAAAGGAGGTCTCAATATTAATAAGCACAAGCACCCTTAAATTATAGAAATGACATGATGATGTTTACATCAACACTATTTTTTAGAAGTGATAACCAATTTGGAGACCTATTAGCCATCTCATGCTAAAAGGGATTTTAACACCTTCATTGTGAAGGAAGATGTGAGAAATATCTATGGTGGTGTGATCAAATCGTTCTTTTAGGAATAAATAGTTACCAATAATAGGGTGACATATTTGGGTGAATACATTTTTAATGATGCAATCACACTCCCATAGTGATTGAAAAGGTTGCCAGAGTGTAAAATCTACAAGTCCATCTTATTGACCAATATTTGTATATCAACACAAGGAAATGTGAGAACATGAATTTCTTATTAAAAAAAAACATAACAAAAATTATTTCTTGACTTCCTCAAAAATTCAAATAACTTCTTATATAGAGGTTTCATTATTTGACAATAAAATAAGGTCATAAGGTCAGCTTCTTTAGTTTAATAGTTTGTGTGAGAAAATAAATTGGCAATAAAAGTGAAAATAAATGTTATAAATCTAACTCCAAGAATTATAGCCCTATGGGCAAGTCCATATATGTTCTCTAAGGTTTTAATTTTGTTACAAGCAATATACTTCACTTAGAAATGTTAGTGTACAAAATCATTTATCCTAAATGAAAGTATTAGTAAACCTCACACTAAATGAAATGAATTTTTTTTCCCTTCATTTTGGATAAAAAATTATATTCAAATAATAGAAAGAGGTTTGGAGAGAAGAATTTGGATCACAAATGTGTTTACTAAGCATAAAAATGAAAGTGCTAAGAAATTGACACATAATCTCAAGTATGTAATTATTGAAATAAAACTTAAAATCATATTGCTGATAGTTTAACCAAACAAGAGATGCTTTCAAATTTAATTAATGAAGTATCACACCAAATAAAAGCTCTTATATGATGTAATACATAACAATTTTATGTTGAAGGGTTCATTTTTTGTTTGCAGGGGTGATTAAGGAGTTTAATATTTAGAGGAGACTAGATCAATGATAGTATCAATATATTTGTTGTAAATTTTGAGACCTTAAAATCTTAATAGTAAAAATTTTAACCGATGAAATGATAACTATATTGAAAACTAGGGACCACTAAAAAAATTGCATGTCATTAAAGATATACTCATTTAGAAATGATCACCAAATCAATTTTATACCAAATCTCTTTCTTCAAAATTCTTTTACTTATTTATTATCTTGATCTTGTATCTATAGTAAAACATTAGAAGAAATAGAACTTTAGTTTTAGGAAAACATGATGTCCATAAGAAAATATGTAAAATAAACATGGTTTTTATCTTTCTATATGTTAAACAAAACCTCCATCTTGAAATTATGTAAAATTTGAGGGTTTTTTATGAGGGATGGAGGACCATTCCTTCAAAAGAAACATGTGCCTTGAAAAAAGTTCTATTTTGAATGTCCTAAATCATTCACATATCTAGGTCTAAACATTTTGAGTTTTGAGAAAAATCTAGATTTAAGGTGTTTGAGAGACTTCTATTTTACAAAAAAGAATATTGAAGGTTAGAAAATTTCAAATAAAATAACCTAAAGTCAATATTGTTTTTTTTAAGTTAGTTTAATCTTTGCATAATATTTAATCATAACCAATGAATTCTCTATCTACCCTATCACAAAAATATTGACAACATAATAAAAATCTCTTGAAGTGGAGGGATACATGTGAATTATCAAGTTAGGTGGATATATGACGGAATGCCTATTTGAAGCCATGATGATTTTTCACATTATATGATGATCATAGATGCATTTTTAAAGAACATTTTATGATTATTTATGAAGATCTCAGATAATGTTGACTTGTGGCTCTAAACTTCTAAGAATTTTCAATATTTTCTATCTTTGACTTTGAGATTTTGACGGAATAACAATGGAAGTTCCCATTAGGTAATAGGAACAAATTGACCTGTCATGTTCCTCAAGTTACGTGTAGCTTCCAAAACAAAAATCCTACTTACCATTTCAAGAGAGCTCAATTTTTAAGAAACTATTGAACTTCCACATGTTTTGATGTTGATGAACTAAATTCTCAAGTTACTTTCACAATGATTCATGTTGAGGTATCAACACGGTTAATTTCCTGGGAAAGTAGAGTATTTTTTGTTCGAAGAAAGTACTTGTCATATTGATAATCTATTCATAAGGAAGCTCAAAGAGAATATATCTAAGTTTTGAAGAAAGTACCCATGACAATATAAAGTAGTCATAAGGAAGCTCAAAGATAATTACAATAATAATTTTTGACATATCTTAGTTTTAAATAAAGTGTCTACCGATAATATAATGTAGTCATAAAAAAATATCTAAATTTCATAACCAAGTGCTCAGTTGTGACAATCATGATCTCTTTCACCTCTCCAAATAAGAGAATTTACAACACCCAACCACCATGGGCGTAAGCCCTTATAAACAAGTGTTGAAGTGGATAAAGATGTAGGGGATATATCTTTACCCTTACTACATTTATATATTGTTGTGTATTTGGAAGGGGAATATAGGACCTATCCCTAATCCAAATTCCCAAAATAGAGATCCAAATTGATTAATCACAAAGAAGTGATCAATGCACAAATGAATCAAACAATGGAGAATATGAAGAAAGGAGGAAATCCTATAATTCGCTATAGAAACTATATTCTTGAAATCTTAAATTAATAGAAGGCAAGTACTAACCTAAAAATAGGGTAAATCTAGAAAATGCTAGTTTCTGATGTCTATGCATAGTTTCAGGGAATTCTACAATCAGCCTACTCTGGACTGGAAATACTAAGATAGAGAAAACCGAGAAAAATTATATCTTTCTGAGGTTAGGTCAACTTTGACCTACATAGCGGGGCACAATCTTACCCCTCATTGAAGGTCATCCCTAACCTAAAATAGCTCCGATGGAAATTTTGTTTGCGGATCTCAGAAGTTCACCAAAAGACGTATCCAGATCTGAACTTCAATTCCCTGTCATGTACCTATACCTACAAGAAAAATGGATTTTAGTTGTTTGGATGGGGGCTTTGCCTTGGTAAAACCCCATTTTGGAATCAACCTTGAAATGTAATTGAAATTGCAATATGTATAAACAAAGTAAATGGAACTATTCACCTTGCTTATGTTGAAATCCTTGTGGAGGATTTGAATCCTTGAATCCACAAGTATGGATGCTCCAAATGAATGTAGAAATGTATGTAGGATGTCTCAAATCAATGACATTAGATCTTCAACACCAATCTTGAATGGATCTTAGCATAGGAAGAGGCTTGGATGAATGTGGATGGAGAAATCTTCAACAAGAGGGCTCTGTAGAGATTGAATCCTTCAATGGCTACTAATGGATCTCCTTGATGAATAATTGAATGCTTGAATTCTTGAAGATGAATGAATTCTTTCTTACTTTCCTTCTCCTTCTTTCTTTCTTTCACTTGAGAGCTTGATCATGAAATTGCTTGATTGTGTATGTATGAGATGGACAAAATGAGAGAGGAAGGCTTCATTTTATAGTTTACCATTCTAGAAATGGACCTAGATTAAATGAAATTTAAGATTTTACCATTCTGAAACCCAAAACAGCTGACCCAAAAATGGGAAAATAAAACTTTCTGAAGCCCGACATCCTGAAACTCCCAGAACTTGAAATTTGGACCTGGGGTCAGGGTCAAGGTTGGCTCTACCCTACATTAGAGTTGAGGTTGACTTTGACCTAGGTCAGGGTTGAGGTCAACCTTGACCAATCAGATCATCCTAAACACAGAAAGTCAAAATCTTTAGTTTCTTAGAGAAAGTTGTTAGAAAGAGGCTGGAAATAGGGGAAGAGAAGCAGAATAGGGGGAAATAGCCAAATCCATGCAAAGAACCAATCAAGGTGCTTGACATGACCCCAAACCACTTACTCAGAGGGCTAAACATTCTTATCATGGAAGTGCTTCCATTTTAAACTGATACAACAAGAAGATCAAACTAGAAAACATTCCAAAACTAGGAACAATCTAAACCATCTCTTAAACCCAAATGCACAAGGAGATAAATGTGCTGAGTAAACCAAGAGTGGGGAGTGAGAATGCTCCTCCAGTATACACCAAGTCACAATGACTCTTCTCCAAGAATAATCTCCTCTAAGTCCATAATGAACTCGCATATATCCACAGGTGTAGGCTCCTTGGTGTTCATGTTGAAACCTCCAAAGAGAAATCGTCTCAACAAATATTCTCTAAATCCAAGAGAACTAGCCTCACCCAAGACTCTTAGTTTTCAAGTGCACCTCCATGGTCAATTTTACAATGTACTCAATACCAAGTGTAGACACCTAAAAATCCTTTAGAAAATAAAAGTATTTTTATTTTATGAAAACCCCTGATGACATCATCATTTATTAATAAATTAATTATTTAATTTATTTATTTATTTTTATGCCATTAATTCCTCCTATTTTAATTAAATATCTTTAATTAAAGAATCCCTCCCCAAAATCATTTAAATCAAGTTTTAATGATTTCCCCCTATTTATTAATTATTAATTAATAAATTGACCAAAAATCCTTTAAATAAATAAAATATTTATTTAAATCCTAAAACCTTGGAAATCTTATAGAAATCCCTAACCTCTTCAAGAATTTTCTAATCTCACCCTAAACCTGATTAAAAGGTGATTCCTACATTTCTTAGCCTAACCCTTCAAACTTTGACTTTGGGTCAAAACCCCTCATAAATGAGCCTTACACACTCAGCCTCTTACATCCTCATTAAGGCATCTTACATGCCATAAATGAGACCCATGTCTCTTCTTCCACTCATTCCCCTTGTACACTTCCCTAGTGTTGCTCACACATGTGTGAGCAACCTTAACCAAGGTTAAACCTTAACATACTCTAACCTTACCCCTAACTCTACCCGAAACCTAACCTCTAACCCTAACTCTCCTTCCTAGCCCAAGCCCTTCCTCAAATCCTATAAATACCCTCCTCTTCCAAGATAAAAACACCTATTCACATATTTTACATTGAGTAAACTTATAATGCCATTTTTGTTTTAGAGCTTAAGCATTTAGCATATTTGATAGATTAACTTTATTTTGTGCTTTATAAATCATCATAGAATGAGCTTAATGGATTGAAATTATCTTTTACTCATACTTGCATAATAATTTATGCATCATATCAATCCTTCCTATAATGCATTAGGGACAAAAGCCTCAAGTACTTAGAGAGGACACCCACATCCCTCATAATCAGAGAAAAACAAACAATGCTTGAATTCATTTGTTTTGGCTCAATTTGAGGTGGCTTGGTTTTTTATGTTTATGCTTTTGAACTGATATAAATGTTTCTAATATTAGTCTAACATTTTCTTGTTTACACCTTTCAAAACAAATAACAGATAAATCATAGCTTACATTCTGGCATGCTTGGTGGGACCCACTTCACGGGTTCTTTGCAAACATTCTGATGTGTTTTGGAGTATTTTCCTAATTTTTTCAAGCTTGTAGGTGGAGGGGGCATTTGAAAATATTATTCCTCTTCTTAGTCTTTTTATTCTTCTATTCCATCTACTCCTTCTTCTAGTAGGATCTTAAGCCTATTTTTCACAAATAATCCATAAAGAGGCATTTCCACGAAAATCTTTGTAACTTTTGCATATGAGCTATGTTTTTGATGATTCAAAAAGAAATGTAAATTTGATTCAGAGGTCTATCATCTCATCTAGGAAATAAATCTTGCATCCTGCATCTCCTAGGTTGCATCTGAGATTTCCTGGATCACATCTGGTAAAGCATCGCATCCATTCAGATTCAGGGTCACTTCCAGGATCTACTAGATTTCTTGGATCGCATCAAGGAAAGGTAATTGCATTCATTTAAATCTATGATTGCATCTAGGGTTTCCTAGATCATATCTAGGGTTATAGAAAATAATTTCAAATTTGGGTTTAAAATTGAACAAGCAGAATCTTACTCACTTTGTCTGAATGTTTGAAATGAACCTTAGAATCACTCTTGAATGCTTAAAAAGCTAAAACAAATCAATAAAAATCCTAATCAACTCAAGTCATTTCTAAGTGGTCCTAACACACTTATAATGTCTTTTATTTGGCTAAAAAGAACCTCATTCATGCAAATCTAGGGTTTTTTTAAGTCATTTATACAAGGAACACTTTAAACTTTGGGAGCGTAAAAAGAACTAAAAATTTTCTTTGTTATTCCTATTTGGTTCCTAATCAATTCAAGATCATTATAAAGTGTTCTCAAAGAAATATTACAACCTTTTTCTTAATCAAAGTGAACTTCATTTGTATCTTCTTAAGTGTTTTCAATGATTCATGCAAACTAGGAGGAAAAACATGCCTATCTTTCCTATTCAGTTCCTAAGGAGTCCTAATGGTTGCTAAACTTTCCTAAACTATTTCTAAAGCTTTGGTATTGGTTCAAACAAATGTTTTATTGCAAAATATTGAATTTTTCTTAAAATTTTCATGCACAAAATCAATATAGGAACTTCCCTTTTGGGTTTAAAAACTACAAACAAGAAATTCTTGAATGAAAGCTTAGACTAAAGGAATGAACCAAGGTCCAACAAAGAGTCATTTTTTATTTGATTCCAAATCAAACACACCCTTGAGTGACTTAAACAATGAAAGAAAAGTATCTCTATTCCCTTCTTTTTTTAAAGTGCAATTTCAAGTTCCTAAAAATACGTGAATTCAATCTTGAATGCCCAAACAAAGAAGTTGCAATACTCAAAGTTCTTGTTTTTGAAGGGGAAAGAAAAAATCAAAACTTAAATCACGTGTTTTCAAATAACTTAAAATCAATTTGGAAAAAAAAACAAAGTTCTTGATGTGTCTTTCAAAAATTTACCATTTTTGCAAAATCCTTTTAAATAAGTGATGTAAAATGCTTGAACTCAGACTAGCTCATTCATTTTACTTCTAGAGAGGCCTTTCCGGAGAGAAAAGTGCTTCCTCTTTGAAAAACAACCTCAAACTAGTACCTTCCCTGACCGCTATAGAAATAAACCGCTGAGAAAACTCTCACTTCATCCCCTCAAGCTTGAGCAATACATCTTGATGGTAGCCTAAGGTAGGTGAATATCCCTACTATTTTAGCAGGGTCAACTAGGCTCTTAAGTGAGTCATGTGCATACAAACTGATTGGGAGGACTCCATGAAACAACTAAAAATCTATTAAATCAGAAGCTACCCAATCTACCCTTGAAAGTATCACAATCCTTGTGCAAGGACCGATCCTTGTGGTTTCCCAGATCACCTTAAGACACTCACAATATTTATCACCTTTTAGGAGGTATCAAGCTTTGGGAAATGATTCTTATACTCACCTCCCCTTAGGTATATTTTCTTGAAGTGATTTGTACAGTCAAAAGCTCAGTGAAAACACTTGTTGGAATATACACCTTTCGAAGCTTTCTTTTAGATTCAGAAGCTAAAGTCATTTCTTGTATCCCACAAGGTTGCCTTGTCCCTTGTCAGGATTTTTTTTGGAGTGTATATTGTCAAGTTATTCCTTTTCCATTGAGACATCACAAAATTAAGCCCAAAAACCTTCAAAAAAAACCTTTCAGAACAGACCCTTCAAAATCAGACACCCAAAAAATCTTGTTTCAAAACACTTGCCTGGAATCTCTCCAAGCTATGTCAAATTTGACCCAACACAAGAAAGCTAGGCTTCCTAATTCTCAAGTTTATTAGGAGAAGAAATTTGCAGAGAGAAATCTCAAAGATCACCAACTTTCCCTCAAAATGATCTAAGAAGAATAAAAGAATCAGGAGAGACTAGACAACATAGAGTATAATGCAAGTGTAAAATAGTTTACATACCGATTCCAAGTTAATAATCACTATGAAAGATAGGACTAGTTTGTCCCATTGCATATCCATTCCTCCTTCAGAATCCTACAAATCTTATCTGGACATTCCTTCATCATATCTCATCCTAGTTTCATCCTTGCATCACCATCCATCCTTAGTTGCATTTAAGCATTTTTTGTCATCTTCCTAGTTGCATCATAGGTCATCCATTTCAACTACATCTAGGTCATCCTCTTAGAACCTAGCATCATTCTAGTCATTCTTCATCATCCTTCCATTAGCAATCCATAATCAGAATCCCAAAATCCTTGGCCCTTCATTCTTGATCCAAATCTTTAAAACACCATCTTATTCCAAACCCATCATCCATATCTAAATCCAAATCCAATAATCCAAATCCATTCACTTTGTGTCCTATCCCTTTCAATTGCTTCTAATCCTCATCATAAGTAAAAAATCTCCCCCTTTGATAGAGCATTGTTTAAAGGAAATCCCACTTTTCCTTGTAAACCTCATCATCTTGAGTAAGAAATTGGCATACATTAATAAGAATCTAGTTGACCGAAGATCATTAGTCTATCCTAGGTTGAAAAATCATACCATTTATCCTACATTAGGAAGCAATAGCTCATTTGTTGATACTTAGTAAATCTTTCACCATCCTCCATAATTCTCCACCAATCCCCCATCATCTTTGAGCATTCAACCATCCTCCACCAATCCTCCATCATCGCCAAGCCTTCCACCAATCTTTCACCATCTCCCACTAATCTTCCACCATCCTTGATCCAAATCAGAGCATCTCACCAATCTCCTAGCATTTTTCTATCCTCGGAGTTAATCCAAATCCTTGCATCACATTCTAGAAACCCATCATCCTCAAAGTTTCTTAGGAACATCTTGCATCCATCCATTCTTTGCATTTACATCTTCTATATCTCCACTCCATGTATGTCGAGACAAGATCTAGGAAAAGAAGGACTATTGATCCTTATCAGACCACCAGCTCATCTGATCCCAACATTTCTACCTGTGTGATGGTAGCTTACAATCCCCAGATCCAAAAAACTAGTAATATATGGGATGATCCCAATATCCTCCCTATTTCTTTTACAATGGAAACATTCATGAATCATCTGGGGAATGCACAAATAGTTAGTGCATTGATTGCTCAGAATCAACAAAACATATTGGCTAACTTCACATAGGAGGGTACTCCCATTCCACCATATCCTTGACCTCACATTCCTATAAACACCATCCAGATCCCAACAGAGGCATACACTCACATCATCCAATAAATGCCTGATCCTACCTTGAAAATGTCTCAAGAAACCTCCACCATTCCCCTATTTTTGCAAAGCAATTTCATGAGCCCTACAATACAAGAGACACAATCCACTCCATTTCCTATCATGGGCACACCATCATCCTCCATAGAATCTCAATCCATCATTCATACCTAAATATTTTCACAAAACCAACCACCACCTTCCACACAAGCCTTTACACAAGAAATTCCTCCACCTCACATGGGCTAAGAAATGTCATCATTTCCCTCTTCCTCCTAGCAAGCCTCTACCTCAATACCATCATTCTCGAGGGAAACACAATCATCCTTCCCTTTCACTCCACAAGCTTCTACACCCATGCCATAATTTCTGGGGGCAACACAATCATTTTCCTCCTTCTCCCAACAAGCTTCCACATCAGCACCACCCTTCTTGTGGGGAAGGCAAGCATCTTCATCCACACCCCAACAAACATTTAGCCAAGCACAAGCCCAAAAAATTTCATTCACAATAGGTATGCCTTCCATGGGATTTCCAAATCCACCATTCATGTCCCAAACTCCCATCACATCTAGCTTTCTAGCATCCTCCACATCACAATTCCCACCACACATTGGTTCTCAATGGGGCCTTACTCATGAAGAGATGCAAGATTTGGGAATACCAACCCACTCTCCCGCATCCATGCCTACAAACTGACAAGTCACCTTCTCTCAAGCATCGCAACAACAACCATCAAAACCTCTGCTAGCTTCATCCTTTCCTTCATACACTAACTACCTATCCATTCCACCCCCTACATCTCATGTGGTTCCACCTCCCCAACAAAAAAGTTCTTCCCATCTCACAAGATACCTAGCACAACCACCCCTACTTGAGTCTTCCCAACATTAATTCCACTCTTAAGAAATACAAGAATGCATCCATCCTACATCAACCAAGTGCAAAACCAAGTGCATCAAGGCCAAGCCTACCAACAAGCTACACCATTCCACTAGCCTCCTAGTATAGAAAAAACAATATCCCATTATCCCATAACAACAAGCATCATCCTACCCATCACAACAATAGCATCCCATCATCCCCCAGCAATAGCAAGTAGTTCCATATCCTCCATAGCAATACACCCCCGTGCATCAGCAATAGTATCCTCCCTAGCATCATCACCCCAACATCCATTCCAATCCACCTATCTTGTTGCACAATCTCCATATTCCACTCCATAATATCCACCTCAAAATCACCCTTATTCACTAGCACCATTTGACCCTTTCCAAATGGGAGTACCCGCTCCAATACCAATCAATACTAAGTGGGAAGAAATGAAAAATGCTCTTAAGGAGCTCAAAGTTGGCACAGAGAAAAAGACCTTCAAGTTTGAAGAGGTGTGTCCCTATCCATTTGATCAATCAATGACAACTATTCCTTTCCCTAAGCACTTTGAGACACCCAGATTCAATAAATATCGAGGGAAAGGAGACCCTATAAACCATATCAAATAGTTCTATATGGCATGCCAAGAAGTGGCTTACAATGATAATTACCTTTTTGCCTATTCCACAAAAGCTTGGGAGGAACTACTATTGAGTGGTTTTACAAGATACCCTATGGGAAAATCACAACTTTTACTGAGCTCTCTGAGAAGTTCGTGGCCCAATATGCCCACAATATTGAGAATGAGTTATCTTTACTAGACCTATGTAACTCAAAAAAGAAAGGAGGAGAAAGCCTAGCTGACTATTTGCAATGATGGAAAAACCTCACAACTAGGTTATCATACCAACCACCTAAAAAGCATCTAACCAAGATCTTCATTAATAACCTACATCCCAAACTATCCCACTAGTGTTAGCTTGTGGTGACTGATTTGGAAAGTACTATCCAGGAAAGTACTGTACACTTTTCCTCCCAACCTCGCCGGGGTTCAGGAAATTTTTTTTTGAGGCTGACATACTTTTGGCTATTTTTGGGCTGACATACTATAATTCATTATAACCCTAAAGTGGAAAAATATTGTATAATATGGCTTAGGGTTAGGGATTTCATGATGTATGATTTTAGTACTTGCGGTGGAATTGAGCTGTAAGGGATTACAGATTGTAATCAGGTTGTAATCACTGGATAATAAAAATATTGGACTCACTATTTGTGGATGTAGCCCAAGGATTGGGTGAACCACATTAAATCTTTGTGTCTTGTGTTCTTTTCTGCATGGTTTATTATTTTCTGATATTGGTTATATTTGTATGTAATTCTTATTTTTGCCTTGTTAATCCTAACAAGTGGTATCAAAGAGAGGTTGTTTTTTAGTTATCCTCTGCAGGAAGATCTCATGGTTTAGTGGGAGAAATGGTAGATGAGGGTAGGCTAAAGGTTGACAAGTTTAATGGGTAGAACTTTCAGTTATGGAAAATGAAAATGGAGGACTATCTCTATCAGAAGGATCTATGGCAGTCGTTGGAAGGAAAATCCAATAAACTGGCAAGCATTTTTTATGAGGATTGGGTAATTCTTCATAGAAAGGCTCTTGGTAGTATTTGATTATGCCTAGCACAATCAGTGGCATTCAATATTACCTCAGCAATGACGAATGAAGATTTGATGAAAACCCTAGCAAAGTTGTATGAAAAGCCCTCCACTTCAAATAAGGTATTTCTCAGGAAGTGTTTGTTTAATATGAAAATGATGAAAGGTGGGTCATTTGCTGATCATTTAAGTGAGTTTAATATAGTTACTAGTCAATTAACTTTTGTCAATATTATTTTTTATGAAGAAGTCAGGGCTCTCTTGATTTTGTGTTCTTTGCCTGAAAGCTGGAATGGATTGGTAATGGCTGTTAGTAATTCTATTTCTAGTTCTAATACCCTAAAATATGATGATGTTGTTGGTGTTATTCTGAGTGAGAAAATTTGTAGGAAAAGCTCAGGTGGATCCACATCAGGTAGTGTCTTAAATGCACAAAGCAGGGGTAGAACCAATGAAAAAGGAAACAACTCTGGAAATCATGGGAAATCAAGAGAAAAATCAAAGGGAAAGAGGTATGAATCCAAAGGGCCAAATGACTATTGGTACTATGGAAAACTAGGTCATAAGATGAAAGATTGCTAGTTTTAGAAGAATAAAGAAGGAGACAAACAAGAAGGTAACAAGGAGGAAAATGTGGTAAGTAATAAACCCAAAGAGGATGCCTTGCTTCTTTCTTTAGAAAGTATTGATGATTCATGGGTTTTAGATTATGGGGCTTCATTTCATGCTACACCCCATAGAGGTTACTTTCTTGATTATGTCCAAGGGGATTTTGTGCTAGTTTATTTGGGAGATAATGAACCCTTTCAGATGGTTGGAAAGGGAAAAATTAAGATTAAGTTGCAGAATGGGGATCATTGGCTACTACAAGAGGTAAGACATGTTCTAAGGCTGAGTAGGACTTTAATTTCAGCCGGGCAACTGGGTGATGAGAGTTTCACAGTTACTTTTAATGATAGAAATTGGAAAGTTTCAAAAGGTTCCTTAGTAGTAGCAAAAGGTGTGAAAGTAGGCACCTTATATCTTTGTACAGGTCATAATATTCCTTCTACTTTAATTGTTTCAAAAGATAATGAATGTTCAGGAATAGTGGCTGTAGTTGAGTAGGAAGAACATCAAACCATTGCTATAGATTTTGACACATCACTGTGGCACAATAGACTCAGGCACATGAGTGAGAAAGGTATGAAATTACTTCATTCAAAGAAAGTTGTACCTGGTCTGAAATGTGTCAATATGAATTTTTGTGAGAGTTGTGTTTATGGAAAACAAAAGAGAGTTAGTTTTGTGAAGAGTGGGAAGGAAAAGAAAAATGAGAGATTAGAGCTTGTGCATATAGATGTATGGGGACTAGCTCAGGTATCTTCCCTTGGTGGCTCTTTGTATTATGTTACATTTATAGATGATGCAACAAGAAAAGTATGGATTTATTTCCTTAGACATAAATCTAATGTATTTCAAAATTTTAAGAAATGGAAATTCTTGGTTGAGAATGAGACTGGTAAAAGGTTAAAATGTCTCAGATCTGATAATGGTGGTGAGTATTACAGCATAGAATTTGAATATTATTGTTCCTCTAATGGTATTCGTAGGCATAAAACTATACCAAGGACTCCACAAGAAAATTGAGTGGTTGAATGCATGAATATGACAATAATGGAGCATGTAAGGAGTATGAGGTTGCATGCTAGGCTGCCCAAAAACATGTGGGAAAAGGCTATGAACACTAATATTTATTTAATCAATAGAGGCCCCTCTACTCCTTTGGACTATGGTATTCCAGAGGAAGCATGGAGTGGTAAGAAGGTGAGTTATTATTTTCTCAAAACCTTTGGTTGTGAAGCTTTTGCACATATAGATTTTGAAAATAGAACCAAGCTAGAAGCTAAGTCAAAGAAATGTGTATTTTTTGGATATGGCATTGATGAATTTGGTTATAGGCTTTGGGATTTTGAAAATCATAAAATTGTAAGAAGCAGGGATATCATATTCAATGAGAAAGTATTGTACAAAGATCTGTTGCAGAAGCATGAGAAGAAATAAAATGAATATGTAATACTAGATGATACTCCAAAAAGATGATGTTCCAGTAGTTCCTTATGCTCTGCAATAACAAAAACAAAAAATACTACACACCCCAGTGAATGTTAGATTGTCAACAAGGCTAAGTAGACAACCAAAAAGATTTTCTCCATCTTTGTATTCTATTTTTTTAACAAATGTTGGTTAACCTAAATGTTATAATGAAGTTGTCTAGGTGGATACAAAGATTCAATGGGAGTTTGCAATGATAGAGGAAATGGAGTCCTTGCTGAAAAATTACACTTGGGATTTATGCAAGTTACCTACAGGTAAAATGGCTTTACAAAATAAATGGGTTTACAGGCTGAAAGAAGAGGATGGAGGTAAGAAATTATTTAAAGCTACGTTAGTTGTAAAAGGATTTGCATAGAAAAAGGGTATTGATTTTGATGAGATATTTTCTCCAGTTGTTAAAATGACTTCTATCTGTACTGTTTTAAGTATTGTGGCTACTGAAGATTTGCATTTAGAGAAGCTTGATGTTAAAATAACTTTTCTTCATGGTGATTTGGATGAATAAATATATATGGTCCAACCACAAGGATTTGAGGTCAAAGGTAAGGAGAATTTGGTGTGCAAATTGCAAAAAAGTTTATATGGCTTGAAGCAAGCACCTCGGAAATGGTATATTAAATTTGACACTTTTATGAATGAGAATGGATGCAGTCAGTGTCATTCTAACCATTCTGTTTATTTTAAGAGGTTGGATGATGACAACTACATTATTTTATGTTTATATGTTGATGATATGCTTGTAGCTGGGTCTAACATGGATCACATTAAGGGGTTTAAACAATAGTTAGCACATTCATTTGCTATGAAGGATTTGGGGGTAGCCAAACAAATCCTTTGTATGAAAATTTGTAGAGATAGGGAAAATAGGAAGTTGTCTCTATCTCAAGCTGATTATATTGAGAAGGTGTTGCAACATTTCTCTAACAAGAATGCCAAAGCTATCAGCACACCTTTGCCTGGTTATTTGAAATTGACTAAGGAGATGTCTCCTAAGACATCAGTAGAAGAGGCAAAAATGTCTAAGGTACCTTATGCTTCAGCTGTAGGGAGCTTAATGTATGCTATGGTATGTACTAGGCCATATATTGCACATGTAGTGGGAGTCGTTAGCTGATATATGAGTAACCCTTGTATTGAGCATTGGAATGCAGTCAAATGGATTCTTAGATATTTGAGAGGTAGATCTAGTAAGTGTTTACACTTTGTGGGTTCTACTACTATTATACAAGGCTATGTTGACTTAGATTTGGTAGGAGATATAGATAGCACACAAAGTACTATAGGTTATGTATTTACTATTGGTGGGACAACAATGAGATGGATTTATTGACTACAAAAGGTGGTTTCTTTATCCACTACAGAGGTAGAGTATGTTGCTACTACATAGGCAGTCAAGGAGATGATATGGCTTCAATTCTTCATGGAAAAATTGGGAATGTTATACACTAAATTTTGCACCTCTGTCTCAAGCTCTCATGGTCTTGATAACTCAGTATAACATGGAAATCATCTCCAGGTTGTGGGACCTATGCTAACTGAGATGAAACCTCTAGGTTCTAGGCTGGTTCCTCTTGGATAATCACCTTAATTTGCTTCTAGACATGAAAGTAAATCTTAGAAGGGAAAGGGTTAGAAGGAGTGCATGAAAGGGAAATGACTGAAAGAAAATCTACCTACTAGGTGATGCACTGAAAATAGGGTTTGGATCTCAGTATGTAAGAATGAAACCAATGGAGGAATTAGGTCTAATAAGTCACCACTCACTAGATAGGTTTGCATAAGTGTTTCATAGGAAGGCCTAAACAGAAAGCTCAACCTATGACCTGCAAACAAACATCCTCCTTTGCAACTAGGTGTAGGAATGAGACAAGACTACTAAGGGCTGTAGTATACCCACAAAATATCTAAATCAGATCAGATAGAGTAACACACAAAATTGCAGAAAATGAGAGGGACTAGGAACCCCAATTTCTATTGACAGCATTCATAAACTTTAATCCAATAAGAGATAGTCAAGATAGTGAAGACAACGATAGAACAAATATCACAAGTATCTCAAGAATTCCTTAATCATCAATGGGAGATTACAAAGAGTAGAAAACCAAAGGGTAGAAAAGTGTCTCAGATAGCTTTCTAGGAAAGAAACTTTCCTTTTTACAAAATGTGAACTCTGAGCTCTACAAGCTTCAAAAAATGTTATATACAACACTCACTGCACGCAGGTAGGAGTCAAAACTAACTAGGGTTACAAAGATCTACATAAACTAATCCAACCCTAAACCAGTCACTTTTGATCATAAATGCATCGAAAAACATCTCAACTGATCAGATATTTCTCCTTACGTGCCCATGCCTATACTGCAAACAACCTACAGACAAGCAACCTGGACTCATCATTCTTTTCTACACAAAGTCATGCCATGAATACTAACTAGTACCCCTTTGGGATAAGAAACAACCCCTGATAGCTACTTGGACCTCCTCATCATCTTCCCTTACCTGCACATGTCCTGGAGACATAAATTCTTTGAGCTACTTCGTTGCTTGCAAACATCTTCTCAAAAGAAAGCCCGTGAAAATAGAAGGCTACACTACTTTGAAACAACGCTGGTCACATGATCGCATGCGGTTGGAAAGTGGCATATGACAAGTGCAAGATGCCACCTAGCCAGACCGCGAACCACAAACTGGCAAAAAACTTCATTGAACCGCTTGAAATGGACTCCAACAGCTAGCTAGCAAAATTTAAAATGCATCTGTCAATATCCCCTTCTCCCCAGAAAATGAGTGGCCCAAATGCACCTTTTAAAATAGTTTAAAACCATTCTAGTAAGTCAACCACCACCATGGAAGTCAGCAACCAGTCACAAGTGAGCAAGTTAGTGTCTCGGACAGACACAGACCCACAACCCTGAGAAGCACTATTAGATGGCTGTCGCTATACCACTAAGGTTAATGATCAAGCACTTTAGATCCACTGTATAACTACAGCTGTGATATTTGATTGCATTTTAACCCCTTAGAAACTCTAGACCCCACGGGCCCACTGACATTAGCCACATTGCATTTTTCCATTCACCCTGACTGCCTCATCAGCAAACACCTCGGCACCGCTCTAACATCGGACCCACTAAGAATAAGATTCCAATTGGATGGCTAGTCGCATGATCACATGGGGTCGAAAGATCCCATGTGAACATGTGACCACCATTAGATCTTCCACACCAGCAATGATTATGAGGAACTAGGACCCACCTGGTTGGAATTGCACACTTAGGGTCGAAAACACAAAGGGTTTTCAAAACTGAGGTTGAAAACACATAGGGTTTTTGACACTGAACATTTTTTGGAACCCTGCAATAGTATCTCTTGCAAGCTTTTAAAATTGAATAACTTCTCAGGTTTTGCAAATTAAGCGATGCGATCTAGACTAAAGCATGGTGATACATGAAAGAACATGGGGCCAAGATCACAAACCTTAAAACTTTGTGAATCAACTTCATAAATGAAAACAAGCTGCAATAGGGATGAAATAAAAAATAGAGACCTTGGAAACATGGCCAAATTTGTAGAATTAGCACATGCGATCTAAACTAGGGCTTGACAATGCATTGAAGAACATAAGGTTTAGATCACAAGCCATGAAACCTCAAAAATCTTGTTCGCAGGTGAAAACAAGCTTGCGGCTAGAATTGAATGATATGAAATTTTGGGCAACATTTTTGTGACTTCTACAAGATATCAGCCTACTAGACATAGACCAATGACCTTGACATATCCATTGGGCATAGGAGTCAGCTCAGGAACACAAAAACTTGACAGAGGGGTAGAAAACTGTGCTCAAGCACTTCTTGGAAAATAGGAAACTAAGCTAGAAAACTGGAAGGAAGTAGGAAAACTAACCTAACCTAAACTAACTAGTGCAGAAACTTGGTTAAACAAAACCATTCACTGGTTGTGAAAAGTAGCTACCCTTCCTCATCAAGGTATTTTGCATTAGACTCATGAGGATA
Organism: Chamaecyparis obtusa; assembly: GCA_027943335.1. NCBI lineage: Eukaryota > Viridiplantae > Streptophyta > Pinopsida > Cupressales > Cupressaceae > Chamaecyparis > Chamaecyparis obtusa. The sequence continues at coordinate 183,250 of BSBK01005204.1, forward strand.
GCTACAAGGATGTGAGGCACATAAAATTTTGGCAAATGAGGATGCACTCCCTCTGCAAAAACAAGATCAAGTTCACTCACCTCAAATGGATCACATGGAGGTGTCTCAGTGAACTCCCTTTGGGCCAAGAATCTGATGGGGCAGCCTCTTGAAAGTCTAAAGGAAGGACTTTCCTTGATGGCTCCTTCTTTATCTTCCTAGTTGCCCTCCATCATGGATAGCCAGGTCAACTCATCATTTATGGATAGGGGACTGTCATCTCCCTCTGGTAAATAGGCCAAGGGCTCATTACAAATAGGCTCCATACACAAGCCTCCTATGATGCTTCCCAAATAATCTTTGTCAAGGCTCAGGTTATCCTCTGCACATTGGGAAATCTCCTCCTCAAAGATGAGATCAAGCTCATAAATCAACATATCCTCAGGATCAATCTCTTCCAGCTACTGCAACTTCAAAGAGGGAGCTATGATCACATCCTTATCATCTTGCTCAACAAAACTAGGTAGCTCATCCATTAAGGACATGGCATCCTCTTCTATATCAACCTCCTGTTGATGGTGAACCTTTGGTTCTGATTGACCTTCACCCATAGGTAATGGTCTGGCCTCTTCTTCATCATCAACAAAGAGGGGAAGCTCATCATACAAACCAACTGAGAGCTCAAGCTAAGCACCAACCTCCACCTCCTCAACTTGCTGCTCCGTTTCACCATGGTCATCACTCTACACTGATACCTTAGACTTCTCCTCCTCTTCAAATGAAAGCTCATCTACCATAGGCGCTTGCTCTGATACTAGACTGGCATCTTTCAAAAGACTTGGCATCTGAAAACCAAGAGGTAGAGTCCATTGGGGAATCCAAAACACCTCATCATCCTGAGAGACTAGAGGGGTCTCTTGGGATAACTCACTTCTCTAAATAGGCTACTCTTGTAGAGTGGGGGGCTACATCTCAAGCACGGGCTCTTGAAAAGAATTTTTTTCCTTAAAACTTGGGATGTGAAACTGAGGGGGCTCAGAGGGAGACACAGAAGGCATAGACAAATGGGCCTTCCAGCTTGGGATCTTAGGTCTAGGAGCCTCTTGTTGAGAAATTAATGATCTCAACCTTGTTGTCTCAATTTCGGCTTGACGTCTGATCTCTTCTTGGAAACTTCTTACTTGCTGCTCATCAACAAGAACCTCTATCGCTTGGTAAGGAATGAACCCTTGCTCATAACTTTGAGCTTCTATCTCCTAGTAGGGAGCTGACTCCTCATAATAACTTTGAGCCTCCTACTCTCTCTGCTCCCTGAGCTCAGACACTTGCTTAATCAAATCAAGCAACGCACTCTTTTTCTTCTCTTGAAACTGCCTTACCTATTGCTCATCAGGCTGAGAAGGGGAGGGTGGGTGGTAAGCATGATGGGGAAGCTGGCTTTGCATTTGTTGTTGTGCCTCTTGTGCCCACAATCCATCTTGCCTGAGAGCCCATTCATAACTTTACACAAGGGAAAACTCATTTGGGGCATACTGGATATATTGATACCCTTGAGAAGTATAGCAGCTTGGGGTAAAAGGAGGCCTTGGGCTTTGATAAGGCTGTTGACCAGCCCATTGAGCATTACTCTCATAATAGGATGGTGAGTAACCTGACTGTCCATAGAAACTTGACATGTCTACTCATGTAAATCAACTGGAATTTGAATATGAAGATTGAAAACATACCAACACTTGATCTTGAAAATAGTAGACCTTCCAAAGTCACTAGATATGCAATAGAATGACCTCTTCTAGGTTTGTGGCATGCTACCAGCATATCAGAGATAGCATACCTTAAACATGAATCTAAACTTTAGTCCCATCGAGCATGCTAGAATTGTTATACACTAAGTTTTGCACCTCTGTCTCAAGCTCTCGTGGTCTTCATAACTCAGTATAACATGGGAATCATCTCCAGGTTGTGGGACCTATGCTAACTGAGATGAAACCTCCAAGTTCTAGGCTGGTTCCTCTTGGATAATCACCTTAATTTTCTTCTAGACATGAAAGTAAATCTTTGAAGGGAAAGGGTGAGAAGGAGTGCATGAAAGGGAAATGACTGAAAGAAAATCTACCTACTAGGTGATGCACTAAAAATAGGGTTTGGATCTTAGTATGTAAGAATGAAACCAATGGAGGAATCAGGTCTAATAAGTCACCACTCACTAGATAGGCTTGCATAAGTGTTTCATAGGAAGGCCTGAAAAGAAAGCTCAACCTATGACCTACAAACAAACATCCTCCTCTGCAACTAGGTGTAGGAATGAGACAAGACTGCTACGGGCTGTAGTATACCCACAAAACATCTAAATCAGATCAGACATAGTAACACACAAAATTATAGAAAATGAGAGGGACTAGGAACTCCAATTTCTATTGACAACATTCATAAACTTTAATCCAATAAGAGATAGTCAAGATAGTGAAGACAAGGATAGAAAAAATATCACAAGTATCTAAAGAATGCCTTAATCATCAATGGGAGATTAAAAAGTGTAGAAAACTAGAGGATAGAAAAGTGTCTTAGATAGCTTTCTAGGAAAGAAACTTTCCTTTTTACATAAAGTGAACTCTGAGCTCTACAAGCTCCAAAAAATGTTATCTACAACACTCACTGCACGTAGGTAGGAGTCAAAACTAACTAGGGTTATAGAGATCTACATAAAATAATCCAACCCTAAACCAGTCACTTTTGATCATAAATGCATCTAAAAACATCTCAACCGATTAGATATTTCTCCTTGTGTTCCCATGCATGTAATGCAAATAAGAAACCTGGACTCATCATTCTTTTCTGCACAAAGTCATGCCATGAATGCTAACTGGTACCCCTCTGGGACAAGAAATGACCCCTGATGGCTGCCTAGACCTCCTCATCATCTTCCCTTAACTGCGCATGTCCTAGAGACATAAATTCTTTGAGCTACTTCACTGCTTGAAAACATCTCCTTAGAAGAAAGCCCGTGAAAATAGAAGGCTACATTGCTTCAAAAAGATGTTGGTCGCATGATCGCATGTGGTTGGAAGGCTACATGCAATCATGCGACAAGTGCAAGATGCCACCCAGTCAGACCGCGAACCACAAACTGGCAAAAACCTTCATTGAACTGCTTGAAATGGACTCCAATGGCTAGCTGACAATATTTAAAATGCATCTATCGATATCCCCTTCTCCCCAGAAAATGAGCGGCATAGATGCACCTTTTAAAATAGTTTAAACCTTTCTAACAAGTCAACGACCACCATGGAATTCAGCAACCAATCACAAGCGAGCAAGTCAGCATCTCGAATAGACATAGACCCACAAACCTGAGAAGCACCATCGAACGGCTATCGCTATACCACTGAGGTTAACAATCGAGTTCTTTGGATCCATGGTATAATGATAGCCATGAGATTTGATCACATTTTGACCCCTTAGAAACCCCAGACCCCATGGGCTCACTGACATCGGCCACATTGCATTTTTCCATTTGCCCTGACTGCCTCATTAGCAAATAGCTCGGCACCGCTCTGACATCGGACCCACTGAGAATAAGATTCCAATTGGATGGCTAGTCACATGATCACATGGGGTCAGAATATCCCATGCAAACATGTGACCACTGTTAGATCTTTCACACCAGCAATGATTATGAGGAACTAGGACCCACTTGGTTGGAGTTACGCACTTAGGGTCAAAAACACAAAGGGTTTTCAAAATCGAGGTCGAAAACACACAAGGTTTTCGACACTGAACATTTTTTGGAACCCTACAACAGTATCTCCTACAAGCTTTTAAAATTGAATAACTTCTCAGGTTTTGTGAATTAAATAATGTGATCTGGACTGAAGCATGGTGATACATAAAAGAACATGGGCCCAAGATCACAAACCTTAAAACTTTGTTAATCAACTTTGCAAATGAAAACAAGTTGGAGCAGGGATGAAATAAAAAATAGAGACCTTGGAAACTTGGCCAAATTTGTAGAATTAGCACGTGCGATCTAAATTGGGGCTTGGCAATGCATTAAAGAACATAAGGTTTAGATCGCAAGCCATGAAACCTCAAAAATCTTGTTCATAGCTGAAAACAAGCTTGTAGCCAGAATTGAATGATATGAAATTTTGGGCAACAAGGACATCCACAAAAGGATAATTTTATGCATACAAATAGCCAAAGTTTCATTCATCTTGTGAATAATTCTCCTTTGCACTCAAAGACAAAACACATACAATTACGGTACCATTTCATTTGGTTAGTTTTGGATGATGGGAAGTTAAAATTGGAAAAGATTCATACAAATGATAATCTGGCAGATATGTTTACAAAGGTAGTAACAAGGGAGAATTTGAACTCATGTTCAACTTTAGTTGGTCTTCCAAACTAAACAGAATAAAGGAATAGCTAAGTCTAGGGTGGTTTGATCTAGTGGGAGCCTCATATGGTACTGATATTGCTACAGGATCAGTCTCCAAGTGGGAGGTTTTTTTAGTATGGATACTGATCAGTCACCAAGTGGGAGATTGTTAGCTTGTGGTGAGTGATCAGGAAAGTACTATCCAGGAAAGTACTGTACACTTTTCCTCCCGACCTCGCTGGGGTTTGGGGTGAATTGTTTTTAGGTGGACATATTTTCTTCTATTTTTGGGCTGACAACTATAATTCATTATAACCCTAAAGTGGTAAAATATTATATAATATGGCTTAGGGTTAGGGATTTCATGATGTATGATTTTAGTACTTGTAGAGAAATTGAGCTGTAAGGGATTACAGATTGTAATCAAGTTGTAATCATTGGATAATAAAAATATTGGACTCATTGTTTGTTGATGTAGTCCAAGGATTGGGTGAGCCATGTTAAATCTTTGTGTCATGTGTTCTCTTCTATGTGGTTTATTATTGTTTGATATTGGTTATATTTGCATGTAATTGTTATTTCTACCTTGTTAATCCTAACAACTTGATGAGGATGAATTGCATCCAAACTTATCAAGATATCAAAAGCAAGGGGATAGATATCAAAAGATGCCTACTAGATGAAAGAACAATCTAGCATTACAAAGATGATTCCCATAGTAAAACTAGCAATGGAAAAACTTGTTACTGGAATTGTAACAAAAATGTTGTTACTAGTGGAGTCACTGATACCAAGCATTTCCAAATTGTCATGGCTGGTCCTACACCAACTCCTGCATACCAACATCAACAAGCACCCATCTATCAGCAATCTTTGCAACAATACCAACAACAACCACCTCAGATCCCCCAACAACCCATGTAGAACTATCATCAGCAAACGCATCAAGCCCATCAAGGCAATCCAACCAATCAGGCTAATGTCATCTCCACTACTCCCAATCATAATAGACCTAGAGTCCAAACTTACTAGAAGAGAACCTTCACACAACTTGGTGAACCTTTGGATCTTATCTTTCACTGAATGGCCAAATCCAATCTAATCACATACCCACCAATCCAATAGTTTGATGATGCAACTCCCAAGCCTAACTGGTATAATGATCATGAGTACTATGATTATCACTACATCAAAGGACACACTACCCTAAGGTGTATGAAACTCAATCATTACATCCAAGATGTCATCAACAAAAAGGAGATCCAAGTGGACACACTAGCCCAAGCTTCACCTAATGCCAACTTGCAGATCTATCAAAATGTGTTCCCGCAACACAATGCTAGGAAGATTCAAATAAATCCCAATCATCCTCCCCATAACCAAGGCAAAGGGAATCAAGGAGACCATGTTAACCATAAAGACTATACTACAACCCATATTAATTATGACAAGTTTGTTGGATGTATAAACCAAGTCGAACCCATAATCAACATTATCCACAGGGCCAGATAGTCAGTGTGCTATTACTACTTGCAGAGGCTGGATAATTTTCATTAGTTCCTGTCCAATGCCAACACATAATGCACAATATAACCTTATAGAACATATTGGGAATACACCTACCCAAATCTCCATCCTTGACCTTCTTTGCACTTTACCCCTCCATCAAGAAATCCTCACCCGATCCCTTCATGAAGGACATGTCTCCATAGACATAAATGTTGTCCAGTTCAAGAGCCTTATTGGAAATCTATCTACATCTTGTTCTTTATCCTTTAAGCCATTCGACATACCAACCGTTGCACCTGACCATAATCTCCCTTTCCACATTTCCTTCATGGTCAAAGATTTTTCCATCAAAAGGGTCATGATAGATAGTGGCTTAGCCCTAAACCTGTGCACTTTGAAATTCATTCAGCAAATAGGGTTCACAGAGGCTGACATATCACATGAAGTCATCACCATCAAGGCATACAAAAACTTGACACATACCTCTAAAGGTACCATTCTTTTTCCTATCAAGCTAGACCCAACAACGCAAGACACCATATGCCATGTTGTTGATCTTGACTTACCATTCAACATCCTCCTCGGTTGACCATGGATCCATTCTATCATGGTTGTACCATCTACTTACCATCAATGCATCAAGTTTTCACATCAAGGCATTGAGGTTACCATCCATGCAGATCCCAACCCTTCACATATTATCATGTGATGGAAGCATCATTTCCTCACTCCACCCATTTTCCTGGAACCAACATTGGCACTTCTATCACCAGCTCTTCATGATCCCATTGTGATCCAGAGACTATCCTCACCTCCACTCTCTCTTCCATCAAGATCAACAACCAGGGCTATGGAAAATACACCTTGAATGATGCATTTGCAGTAGGGGACCTCCCACTTGATCCACATATACAAGGGCACCCAAGTCACCAAAGAAAGCCCACTGAAGCAAATCACGAAGTCATGAAAATGGGAACTATGAATTTTTTTTCCCATGGAAACATAGGTAGTCAAGAGATGAACCTTGGCATCAATAGGTGGTTATATAGAGATCCCCCACCACCTAACACTCAACTTCTTGGCTACTTCAAAGAAAAATATCCACAATCACACAAGTATGCCACTGAACAATGGAAATACTAGGGCAGTGGTCTAGGACCACAAGAAGGTAGAAGCAAAGACCCAATCACAACATCAAGGTCTTGGCTTTAATACTCCTCATCTTCATATACAAGAGCTCAATACCACAACTAGGGGCACCAACATGACCAATGTTCCCTTCTTGAATAGCCAGGACAACCTCGTAGAGATCAAATATATTCCTGAAGAGGAAGAAAAGAAATCATATGATGACATCTTTGATGATGATACCCTCCTAGGAACTTTTTTCCTCCACCAAATCACCATTAACATCATAGAACTTCCCCTCACCCATCCTAAACTCGTAGACTAGGACCAACCAAGTATCACACATATGAATGAGTTGTAAAGCATGCAAGCACTCCTAAGGTTCATGGAAGCATCAGACCAACAAAAAGATCAAGATCCAGAAGCAACTCATGTCTACAAGGTCGACCCTAAAGGATATTTCAAGGAGGAGGCAAGCTTTAGCCACAAAATTGAAATAGAAAAAGAAAAGAATGATTCCTTATGTGAAAACCCCTCTAGGGTGCATCTGACTCCAAAAAAGATAAAATAAAGGGTGTATCTTTTGGTGAAAACCTCTATGAGGTGCTAGAAGATGGAGACTTACCTCTTTCTCTTATCCAAGATTACAGACCAGAGTAGTTGCCTATCATTATTAAAGAGACCAAGCTAGTCAATTTGGGCATCGAAGAATGCCCAAGAATCACCTACATTGTAGTATCTCTAACATAGGGTGAAGAAATAGGATTCACTACGCTTCTCAAAGAATCAACTATAAATTTTGCATGGTCATACGCATACATGTCAAGGCTTGATCTAGATCTAGTTGTACACAATCTTACAATAGACCCTAATGCCAAACCAGTAAAGAAGAAGCTACGTAAGATGCATCCTAGAGTAGCCCTATTGGTGAAAATAGAACTAGAGAAGCTCCTAAAAGCCAAGATTATTAGAGCTGTAGACTATTCTGAATGGATCTCCAACATGGTGCCTATCACCAAACCTTTAGGAGAGATCAGAATTTGCATAGACTTTAGGGACTTAAACAAAGCATGTCCCAAAGATGATTTCCTACTTCCCAACATAGACATGATCATGGATCTTATAGTGGACCATGAGATGTTATCTCTCATGGATGGCTTTTTAGGATATAATCAGATCCATATAGCAAAAGAAGATTAACACAAAACAACATTCACCACACCATGGGGGACCTTCTGCTACAACATGATGCCATTTGGGCTGAAGAATGTAGGAGCCACATATTAGAGAGCAATGACATCAATCTTCCATGATATGATCCACAAAATCCTGGAGGATTATGTATATGAAATTCTTACAAAATCTAAGACATGAGGTGAACACTTAAACATCCTTGAGAGTGTGTTCGACCATCTACATCATTATGGCTTAAAGCTAAATCCAAAGAAATGTTTCTTTGGTGTAACATCTAGGAAGTTTCTAGGCTTCATAGTATCATGGCATGGCATAGAGATTGACCCCAAAAAGGTCAAATCCATTACAAAAATTCCTCCTCCAAGAACACTCAAAAAGCTCTAGAGCCTGCAAGGAAAGCTCCAATCAGTGCATTGATTCATCTCACAGCTGGCAGACAAGTGCCAACCTTTCACGCATCTGCTTCGTAAGGACACAAGCTTCAAATGGGATCTTATTGTCAGAGAAGCTTTGAAAAGCTAAAGGAATATCTAGCTAATTCACCCATCATTGTACCACCATTTTTAGGATGCCCTCTCATTCTCTACATCTTGGCAAACACTACAGTGCTGGGGGCACTTTTAGCATAGTATGATGATGACAACAAAGAAAGAGCCATCTATTATATTATTTGAACTCTAGTTGGATATGAGCTCAATTATTCACCAATGGAGAAAGCATGCATTGCAGTAGTCTTCACCACCAAAAATCTCAAACATTACATGCTTAGCCATACAATCAAGCTCATCTCAAAGGTGGACCCAATCAAGTATATGTTATCAAGGATAACTCTCACAAGCCCTATGGAAAAATGGGTCATGCTACTCAATGAGTTTGACATCCAGTAAATAGATAAAAAATCAATCAAAGGGCAAGTAATTGTCAATCAAATAGTAGAAGCACCTTTGGTGGATGATATCCCCTAATCATGGAATTCCCTGATAAGCATCTATGTATGATCAAAGAAAATCCCATATGGAAGATATAATTTGATGGCTCCTATACATCACATGGATCAGGGGTAGGAATCCTGTTCATCACACCTTAATGTGACTATATTCCAAAATCATTCAAATTAGGATTCCCATGTACTAAAAACATTGCAAAATATGAGGCACTCATCTCAGGCCAGAAAACAACTATCCAATGGAATATCACAGAACTAGAAGTGTTTGGAGACTCACAGCTAATTATCAAGCAAGTCATAGATGAATATTAGACAAAGGATGATAAGCTTCTACCCTAAAAAGAACTAGTGGAAAAATTGAAAGCACACTTTCTGAGTCTACAATTCACACAAATACCAAGGCTTCAGAACAAAGTAGTTGACGCAATGGCAACCATCGAATCCTTGCTAGATATCCCACACGACTCATCACAATACAAATTCTTAGTCAAGCAGCTACTAAAATGTCCCCTTTCTAATTTTTATATCATATTTAAATCCTCTAATCAGATTATTAAATCAAACAAACAACACTTTGAAAGATTGTGCAATTTCTCAATAAAACCCAAATCAGGTATGCCTGAAATAGTGTCAAAAACTTCACAGCTTCACATATTATTGATAAATTTGAAAGTAGAAATTTTTACAGAAATTTTGCTAGCATAATAGCCTACAAAATGACATTTCTAGATCTTTATATATTTTACACAACAGCTCCAAAATAGAGGACAAAAATAATGCTCATCGAGCTCCCGAAAACAACACAAAATAGCCTGGAAACACCATAAAACACTAAAAATCTATCATAGAAGTAGAATCACGACCCAATAAATATATTTAGCTCTATTTTAACATCAAAATGGCTACAATATAGCAGCAACCCAAACTGATATGAAAAACTCAACCGGAAACACCAAAATCTTACAAAAACACACCCGAAAACTCACAAATATGCATTGTTCAGCACAAGGGAAAACTCCGCATGAGCTTTCACATGGAATGGTCTCAAAATCCCATCCTTAGCCTTCCTAGAAACCTACAAACTCCCATATTTAGGTCTCCTTCTCCACAGGTTTGGCAACCTTTAAAGAACAACAAAATAATGAGCAAAAATCAAGTTCTAGCATAAGCCTGAAATGCCTCCAAACCCCTTTAAAAGAGGGCATAACCCTAAATCATGACCAAGAGGGGTCAATAATACATATTTTTATAATAATTATTATTTATTAATCCATTGGTTTCCAAATATTAGCCCCTTTTCCTGAAGCTTTACTTTTTGAGCCTGCCAGCCTTAGCAAAAGTTATTATTTTTAATTATTTGAAAAGGGGACATGACAAATCCTCCCTCCCAAATATTTATTTTCCTCAAGAAATTAAGGTTGGGATGATCAATAATATGTTCTCCTTCCCAAGTTTCATCCTCCAATGGTAATCCTTTCCATTTGACCAAATGCTCTATGATGCTCCTATTTCTCAATCTTTTCTCTCTTGTATCCAAAACCTCTTCTAGTATTAAGAGTAATTTCCCTTCATCATCAAGAGGTGGTAATTCTATAGATACTATGGTTTTCTGGCCTAGAACCTTCTTTAGGAAAGATACATGGAAAACATTATGTATTTTTCTATTTGGTGGGAGCTCCAATTCATAAGCTACCTCTCCTACCTTCTTGATGATCTTATAAGGCCCATAGAACCTTGGCTTGAGCTTCTCTGCCCCACTCCTCTTCAAGGTTCTTTGCTTATATGGCTGAAACCTAAAAAATACCAAATCTCCCACCTAAAAAGATCTTTCAATCCTTTTCCTATCAGTGTACAAATTTTGTTGGTTCTGTGCATATTGTAGATTATCCTTGAGGGACCTTATTATGTCTTGGCTTTGCTTAATGAAATCACTTGTTGTAGGTACTCTGCTATCTGAAAGTACTAGATCAATAAAGGAAAGGGAATCATAACCATAAAGAGCACAAAAAGGAGGCATGCCAATAGACATGTGATGAGATGTATTGTAACAATACTCCCCTAGGTGCAACCATTTCACCCAAGCATGTTGTTGATTTGAAACATAGTTCCTCAAATATCCCTCTATCCATTTATTAACTATCTCTATTTGTCCATCTATTTGAGGGTGATAGCTAGTACTGGGAGTGAGTTCAATTCCTACTAAATGAAAGAGATCCTTCCAAAAAGAGCTAAGGAATCTACTATCCCGGTCACTGACAATGTTTCTAGGCAAGCCATGTAACCTAAAAATTTCTTTGAAGAACAATTCTGCCACTTGTGATGCCTTGAAATCAGATGCGATGGGAAAGAAATGTGCATACTTAGTTAGTCTATCTACCACCACATATATGCAATCCCTACCTTGAACCTTGGGCAACCCAGTGATGAAGTCCATGAAAATACTTTCCCATTTTTGTTCAGGAATAGGAAGTGGCTGCAACAACCCCACAGGAAACATTTTCTCACTCTTGTTTTGTTGGAATACCATGCATTCCTTAATGTGTTTAAGGAAATCCTCCTTCATACCCTTCCATGCAAACCACTCTCGAAGTTGCCTATATGTCTTGAAGTATCCTTCATGACCAGCCAAAGGTGTGTCATGAAAGGCCCTCAATATCCTCTCCTTAGTTTTTGATCCTAGCACTAAGAAGATCTTATTCTTGTAATAAATCAATTCATCAACAACCTTGTACCTATTATCATCCACTAACTTATCCAAAATCTTGGTGGCAAAGGAACCTTTATCATACTCTAAAATTATGGAGACTTTCTAATCAACAGAGATAGATGTTATGGAACACAAAGTGGGCTTTCTTGAGAGAGCATGAGCAACCACATTATTATTTCCTTTCACATATTCAATATCAAAATCATAAGCTTGCAATTTGCTTACCCATTTTTTTTTACAATCATTCAAATCCCTTTGGTTCAAGAAGAACTTGAGGCTATTATGGTATATCTTTACAATGAATCTTCCACATACCAAATATTGTCTAAACTTATGAAGTGCATGCATGATTGCCAACATTTCCTTCTCATAGATGGAGTAACCTTTCTCTGATTGATTTAATTTTCTACTCTCAAATTCTATTGGATGTCCCCTTTGAGTTAGGACAGCCCCTATACCTTCTCTAGAAGCATCACATTCAATAACAAAAGGTAAAGAGAAATCTAGAATTGCAAGCATAGGGCATGAACTCATTATCTCCTTAAGCTTATCAAATGTTTTTTGTGCCTCTTCTATCCAAATAAAAGCTCCTTTCTTTTTCAAATCAGTCAAGGGGGAAGAAAGCTGACAAAATCCCTTGCCAAATCTCCTATAGTAGCTACACAACCTGAAGAAACCTCTCAACTGTGTAAGATTAGTGGGTGGAGGCCAATCCAAAATTGCCTAAATTTTGTGTTGATCAACCTATACTCCTTTAAAACTTATAATATGTCCCAAATATAGGATCTTCATCAAACCAAACTCACATTTAGATAGCTTAGCATAGAAGGATTGCTACTCCAAGACTCCCAAAATAGTGTCTATGTGCTTTAGATGCTCTTTTTTCATGTTTTATTGTAAATCAAGATATCATCAAAAAATACCAAAACAAATTTTTGAAGATGCTTGTTGAATACCTTATTCATACAAGATTGGAATGTTGCTGGTGCATTAGTGAGGCCAAATGGCATAAAAAGAAATTCAAAGTGCCCATAGTGACATCTGAAAGTAGTCTTTTCCACATCTTCCCTCCTCATACGGATTTGATGGTATCCTGATCTTAAGTCAATTTTTGAGAAGTATACAGCACCATGTAACTCATTAATGAGTTCATCTATGCATGGTATGGGATACCTATTTTTTATGGTCTTCTTTTTTATAGCCCTGTAGTCTATACACATTCTCATTGTACCATCCTTTTTCTTGACAAGTACCATAGATGATGCAAATGGACTAGAGCTAGGCCTTATGAATCCCATGTCCAGGAGTTCCTTAATAGTTTTTTCTATTTCTTCCTTATAACCTCTTCGATGGCGGTATGGAGTTGTTATAACTAGTTTGGCACCCTATTCTAACTCTATAACATGTTCAAAACCTCTATCTAGTGGTAATCCCAGAGGCAAATCATTGAAAACTATACTATGCTTATCAAGAATATTTTGAATTTCAAAATGGAAATTACCTTGATTCTTTGGAGAGCTTGTTCGATGGATTATGACTCCTACTGCCCATGCTACTTGTCCTCTTCAAAAAGTCCTCTCCATCCTCTTTGCAGTGACCACCTTAAGTGCTCCATTCAATAAGCCTCTCAATAAGACTTCTTTCCCATTGGAATGAAATTTAAACTCCATAGTTTGATGTTTCATGTAATAGCCTCCAATAGAGTGCAACCATTGAACACCCAATACAAGTTCTATCTCTCCAATGCCAACAACATAGAAGTCATCACATAACTCATAATCTCCTAAGGTCATCTTGAGTTATTTCACCACCCGTGTGCAAGGCATAGTGAATCCATCAGCTACAGTAACATTGAATCCCTCAAAATCTTTTTCTTTAAGCCCTCTTTTCATGACAAATCCCTCATCAATATAATTGTGAGTTCCCCCACTATCAAGAAGAACTATCAACCTTTTCCCTGCTAGTACCCCTTGAATTTGAAAGAGATGGTATCTTGGGACTCCTGATAATGTTGCTAAAGTGCCATCCTTGCTAATTTCTTTTTCTTTCTCTTCTTCTTCCTCCTCCTTAGTGTCATGAAATTCCTCATGCTCATCTGAATCAAATTCTAAAGCAACTTCAATATAGTGCACTTGACCTTTCCCCAAACATTTGTGTCCTGGAACCCATGGTTCTCTACAAGTGAAACAAAGCTTTTTCCTTCGTAATTCACTCCTAGTCTCTTCATCTACCTTCTTTTTTGCTACATTTATCACATTCTTTGGTGGTGGTGCTGGAAAAGTCTTTTTCTAAAAATTCCCCTTATGTTGCCAAAGATTTGGGGGTTTTTTATTAGTGGCTGGTTTCATAGGCACACAAGTTTCAAGTTGCAAGCTTCTTTTGATAGCTTCCTGTAAGGTTGAGGGTGAGAAAGCCTTAACCAAACCCTTAATAGAATCTTCCAAACCATCAAGAAAAAGATAAACAATCCTCTTTTCACTCATATCAGGTACCATAACAGCCAATTTTTGAAACTCTTCTACATACTCATTAACTGATTTGGTTTTCCTCAACTTTGACAATTCTTTAAAATACTCTTCATCATCCTTGAGATCAAATCTATCTATCACTCTTTGACTAAAATCATAAAATGTAGTTACCTGATCATGACCTTGAGTAGTCATTCCATGATACCATGAATCATAGACTGTATCTTCCATGTGTAGACTTGTGAATTGAATGACATCACTCTCCTTCATGGGGTTAAGTGTGAAGAAGGTCTGTAATTTTTGTAGCCATGCTCTAGCTAAAATTTTGTTTGTTCCATCAAAAGTAGGTGTTGTAAACTTGCTTATTTTATTTTTGAACTCTCTTCCACTTATGTCCTACTCCCTCCTATACTCTTTCTTGGGCATCAAATTGTTCATCATATCCACATATTCTCTAAAAGGAACCAAACTACGAAAGTCATCATCTAAGCCATTGTAAGTAGCTCTTAATGCAATCAAGTTACCTATAACCTCTTCCATAGGACTAAGGGATGGATTTGGTACTCGTGGCTCATCTACAGGCAAGAAAATAGTTTTTGTTGATTTAGAGGGTGTGGGTTTCATATTTCTTAGCTCCTTTGAAGTGCTCCCTCTGTCATTAGTAGGTACAACTCAGAGTTTTTCTGTCAATAATCACAAAGCCTCCCTAGTTCCTACCAAACTATCCATTGTTTACTTTTGAGTGTTCTAGATGTCTTGAAAGATTTTTTTTTCCATCTCATCCAGGGAAGCCATACTTTTTCCTTCCTTGGATTTTTTTCTTTTATTTTCAAATGGAGGTTTGATCAAAATTTCTTTATTCTGTTCTCACTGCAAATATATATTTTCTCTTTCTTATAGTTGCATACAAACTTCTACAAACCCTCAGGCTAACAAGATCATAGCTCTGATACCACTGAAATGTCCCCTTTCTAATTTTTATATCATATTTAAATCTTCTAATCAAATTATTAAATCAAAAAATCAACACTTTGAAAGATTATGCAGTTTCTCAATAAAACCCAAATTGGGTATGCCTGAAATAGTGCCAAAAACTTCACAGCTTCACATATTATTGATAAATCTGAAAGTAGAAATTTTTATAGAAATTTTTCCAGCATAATGGCCTACAAAATGACACTTCCAAATATGTATAGAGTTTACACAACAGCTCCAAAATGGAGGACAAAAACAATGCTCATTGGGCTCTCAAAAAGAACACAAAATAGCCCGAAAACACCATAAAACACTAAAAATATATCATAGAATTAGAATCATGACCCAATAAATATATTTAGCTCTATTTTAACATCAAAATGGCTACAATATAGCAGCAACCCAAACTGATATGAAAAACTCAACTGGAAACACCAAAATCTTACAAAAACACACCCGAAAACTCACAAATCTGCACTGTTTAGCACAAGGGAAAACTCCGCATGAGCTTGCACATGGAATGGCCTCAAAATATTGTCCTTATCCTTCCTAGAAACCTAAAAACTCTCATCTTTGGGTCTCCTTGTCCACAAGTTTGGCAGCCTCTCAAGAACAACAAAGCAATGAGCAAAAATCAAGTTCTAGCATGAGCCCGAAATGCCTCCAAACCCCTTTAAAAGAGGGCATAACCCTAACTCATGACCAAGTGGGGTCAAAAATACATATTTTAATAATAATTATCATTTATTAATCCATTGGTTTCCAAAGATTAGCCCCTTTTCCCAAAACTTTACTTTTTGAGCCTGCCAGCCTTAGCAAAAGTTATTATTTTTAATTATTTGAAAGGGGGACATGAAAACTACACATGCCTACTTATGAGAATGCCGATGTAGAAATGGTGTTTTTTGTGGTTGGTCCTTAGTCCCCATGGTACCATGACATCCATGCATATCTTACAAATGGTATCATATCTCCCCATCTCACCAATAACCAATGCCAAAACTTAATTTGTAGATCCTCCTGCTACACTCTTGTAGCCAACACCCTTTATCATTGAGGATATCATAACATCCTCTCTAGGTGTTTAGATTTGAATGACGTCTAGCTAGCTTTACAAGAGGTCACTGCTAAGGGTAAGTGCACAAAGACGGGGGACCAAAAAGTTGCCACTTTTTTTTTTGGCCCCCCATCGGGCATAGTGCACATGCAAAAAAGGGTGTGCACCCTATAGGGTGCACTCCCTATGGCTTGGGAAATGCAAAAAAAAGTGCGTGCACCAAATAGGGCACACACCAAATAGGTCATGCATCAAATAGGGTGCACACACTTTGTAAAATGCAAAAATTTTAACCCCCATGGGCCATGAAAATCATAAATTTACATAGGGCATGCACCCTATAGGGTGTACGGCCTATGTAAGATATAGATTTATATAGTGAGAGAGAGAGGGGGGGGTAATTTATACAAAGAGAGGGGGGGTAATTCATACAAATATAACAGTTAAGTATAAGTTTGATAATTTTAATTTCTTATACTTTAAGTTATATTTGTATAAATTATAAAATATAATGCTTTTAGGATGTTTGGGATAGATTCCAGCTTCATAGGAGTTAACATGTAGATTCTAGATTTGAAAAAATTCTAGACTTAGCCAAATTTTAGGATTCAGCAACG